>JAXQQM020079089.1:0-255510 GCA_034641835.2 Pinus albicaulis | reverse complement strand
TATTCCTCTTAGCTTAGGCTAAGTAGGAATATTACATATATATTCTTGTAGCTTTTCACTTCCGTGACTTACTATTTTAGCGAGGTTTCGAGGTCCGACTTGCCAAAGCCATTTGAGATCGTTAATGATCTAGGTGGATATTGGTGTGCCACCTATTCATTGCTTACCATCAATTAGATTTTCTATTTTTAAGTTTGTTTACAACTTACATTTTTAGCAACTTTTAGGTCACGAACTTTGGGAACGTTTTGAGGCCCTAAATGATGTGTTTTGGGAAAACTGGGAACAACATGGGTCAATGAATCGATGTTGCTCACACCAAAATTTTTAGTCCTCGGATAGATCTTTCTAACGAGCTATTGAGCACATCAAACGAAGATCGGATGCCAAAGTTACGTCCTCGGAAAGTTGAAACACCAATTTACCTAAACGGGGCCCACAGTTTTGGCGCTTCATCTCCTAGGGTTAGGTTTTTGGACGTTTCAGGTTTTACATTGTTTCTCAACAATAAATAGGCCTTTGAGCCTTATTGTAACACAATTCAGGGGCTGGTAGCCACCACATCTCTTCTCAGGGATACGCTGCCAGTACCCTAGCTCATCTATTTCCATTATGTCTATAATGTAGAAATTATTCAAGATGCATGTATATTACCCGACTCCCCTGATCTAACAAATTAATCTTATATTAAATACAGAATCCTTCCACTTAATTCTTTGCGAAAATTAAATTTCCAATTTCAAAACACATATGAAGCAAAATCAATCGCACATAAACCTAGTTGTTTAACGAGAAATATTAAAGCTAAAAACCCTAACTATCATATATTATGTATATCAATGGATCATGTAACAATCTCATACAAAGCTTAGTACATCAAGCTCTCAGTACAATCAACAATCATTACACACTGACATGCAGAAATTTGCATATCTATGCACCAATTTCTTGCCTCCTGGCAGCCTGCCTCCACTACGCAATCCCTGCTGAAGAAGACCCCTGAATGAATTCGAATTGGCCTTGCCTTGACTGCGCAATCCTCATTGGAATCTCCAATGTGTTTCAGATGCATTGAATGCATCACCATAGTCACAACAGATAGTCCATCTCCCCTTTCACCTATCTCTCCACTGGGTCTCCATTGGAACTGACATGCAAGTAGTTAACTGTTGTATTTGTTCAGTTGCAAGTGAGTATCTAGTTGTGAATTAATTAAATAATTAATTCACTAAACTCTCACTAGTGTATCTTCAGTTAGAACTAGATACAACTAGCACAACTGAGCTTAACTCACTTAACTGAGTTAAACTAAATAACAACTCCCATAACTACTCTTCCAACTCTGTCACAACTCTGCCACTTTAGTTCTAACTGAGTCCTCCATGCATGAGTCACCAACCAACCTAGGAATTGCGTAATTCCTTCAGCCCACTGATTTGCAAAATATTTTCACTGAAATAAAGTGCTCCAAGAGAATAAGTTGATATTTATTGTCAGATTATTATTAAGGGCTAATAATAATCAACATGAATCTATTTTTAGATTAGCAATCTATAAATAGACTTCGCCCAATATTCTAAAAACAAAATCTCATCTATTTTCCCAACTTGATCAACCATCTACAAATAGCATCCTCCAACTTATAGAATCTTCTCACCATGTCTAAAAATAGACATACACCTAAAAATAGCCTACGGGCTTGTTGTAGCCTCTACAACACCCTCCAAAATCCCACCCTTTAAAATTTTTGGAACCCCTGAGCAACGAAAAAGCTAAGTTAAAATCTAGAAAGCCTAAGAGTCGCTGAGTCGCAAAATGGTTCTTTTTCCCAGATCTGCGACCTAGAGACCCCGCGACCTCTCGGGTCGCTAAGTTGCTAAGTCGTAGATCTCTTGGATTTTACAAAGTCGCGACCCCACGACCCCGAGGTCACGAGGTCACACCTCCCTCGAACCACGGAATAGTGAGACCTAGCGACCTCATTAATGGCTCGCAAGCATGACCCTTTTGTTTGAGTCCCTTGTTTTGATAGTTTGGCAAATCAAAAGACAAGGCAACATCAGAACCAATATTTAGAGTTACAAGATCTAGTCCTCTTGTTCTCAGAGAGGGATCTCTCAATTTTTTTTTTTGCAAAGGTTTATCCTGTGTGCTTAGAGTATTGTTTTTATACTAGTTATTAAGTGCAAGTGTTTGATTGTTTGTTTCGTTGAATTGATACACCAGAATATGAAAGGTCTAGGAAAGATAGGTAGAAAGAGGAAGTAGTAGCTTCATTGGGCAATGGAGTCAAAAAGAGGTCATGACAAACTTATCAATGGATGTGGGATATCAAAGGGAAAATCTAAATTGGCCACAGGATCCTTTGGTTTTTGGAATGAGATGGACATCAATGATTTGGAAAGAGAAGTTTAATTCTCAACAACGGGAATTTGAAAACACAATTTGAACAATAAAGAGATATTTGATAGACAAGGCTAACCATTAATTCTACAAATCACACCTTTAAGCAAATAATGATTTTAAAACAATTTTTAAAATGAAATCTAAGATTCAGGGAACACCCTATTTCCTCAAAGATATTATTTCAAATGACTTAGAAAACATAAAATATTCATTGATAATTGCAGTCATAGAAGAGGGAACACCTAACACATCTATGATTACAACTATAAAGACCTTTAAAACGAATGTTTAAGCAAGAACAAAGGGAAAGATTAGAACAGACCTCCTTGAATCACTATAAATAGAAATACTTCAAAGAGAGACTTCAATAACAGCCTTTAAGTGGCGGCAGACAAGCAGGGAGAACCATAAATCATGCTGAAACCAACTTATCCGAACTATCATATAAATAAACAAGCATGAGGACTAAAGAGAGAGATTAAAGACTCTAAAATACCTCAACAGAAGAAAACATGAAACAGTGAAGGATGAACAGGTCTAAGGTGCTTCCAGGAGTCATTTCTTAGCCTAAAACTTTCAACCTACTGTAGTAAGAAATTATGAAACAAAGTGAAAACAGGAGAAAACATGAACAATTCAAGATACTTCACCAATAGCCAAGCTCATGGATCCAATGATAGATCCTTCTCAGGAACAAGCATGCAAAAACATCATCAAGGCTTCTAGGACTTCATTTTCTTCTTCAACTTCAACAGACTATGTATTATTTCAGAGAATTTCAATATTACAACTAGTGATCAACCAACCAAGAAACCAACAATTTCTCATCTTCTACAGAAGTATTTATAGAAGAATGAGGAGGTGAGATCTGATAAAAGATCTCCCAAGATAATTAATACAGTCTTAATGGCTTCTCGGCCTTTGAGGGGCTCGATGAAAGAAGTTTACAAATGTTCTGTTTGTATTAATTATTTTACATTTAAGATCAAGCTCGGTGGGAGCTTTTATTGACTTTTAGGCTCTGTTTCAAGATGTAATAACTCTGCTGATATTTTTTGCATTAAGTTCCCTTAGCAGAATTAAATCTTTGGCTGCGCTGAGGCAAATATCTTCATTTGATCAATAACTTCAGCCTCTGTTTGAATGCTTTGAGACACATGTGGCTTTGTGGTAGCTGAGAGGAATCAATTTGCCTCTCATGTGGCGATGGAGGCCTTTCTGTCTAATAATCACTTACGATTTTCTTTAACTGTGCTTTAATTTGGGGGATTAGGCTTTTGATAATCAATCTTATCCATAATCCCTGCACATATGTCTTCAATCTTCTGTCCTGCCATATTTTAATCTTTGACACTGATACTCTTTGTATGTGATTTCATTCACTATGTCTTGTTAATGTGCAGTGCAACGCAGGGCTCACAAGGCATCAATGCCCATGAAGCATCGATGAGACGTGGAGTTTGAACCCTGCGAATGGTTTCCTTTTATGAATCAAAGGCATGGGAATCGTCATCCCCGGCCTTCGGATTTTTCTTCAATATAATGAAAAAACCATTAATCACCTGCAAAACACAAACTAATTAAGAAATCCTATGATTTATTGGGTAAAACTGCTTAGAAGGCTGGGGAGGAGCGTGGCCGTTGGATGGCATCATCCAACGGTGGGGATACATTTGAGGAGGTCGAGAGGAGAGCAAAGGGAGAAAATATGTCAGAACCATTGATCGTGCAGAGATCAATGGTGGGGATTACGCGCTTAAAATCCTCTTGGTGGAAGGCGAAGGGCGATGAAATAATGCAGGAATGATCTGGGACCGTCGGATCCGAACATGTGGACGGCCCAGATACAATCGAAGGACTCAATATCGGAAGAGGAAAAATGGAGGGTGTAACGAAAATCTCTATTGCGATTAGATGCAGACCGTTGATCTGAGGGCCAGATCAACGGTGGGGAATGAATCAGGAATCAACGATCGAAGGTGGGGTGATGCGAGGGCGCAATCGGGGAGACTAATGCGATTGCGTGATCAGGCCATCGAAATCGGAGGTTGGGGCTCGGTATTTCAATCTACCCATTATTAAAATCCTTCGATGCGATGAAGTGCTCAGATGGTTTAGCGCCTGGTTCTAGCACCAGGGCATATGGAGGGGAAGTGGTTAAGACTTAGCCCAAAGGGGCTTAAATCCATAGTCAAAATACTTGTTTTTTATGATATTTTCAAGATGTTTAGATGGATTTGGGAGTTTCAGCAGAGTTTAAAAAGGAGTTTTAAACTCTGTAAAGAGGATTTTATGAAGGGAAAAGGGGAAACAAATGGAAAATAGAGGAATTTCATGGGAATAAAAGGGGAAAAAATGGAGGTTAGTTTTGAAGTGGAAGTAGGGGAAAATGGTGTTTGCAGCAGTATTTTGTCTTTGAAATCAACAGAATTTCTAAGCTTTGAAATGGGGACAACAATGAAGATTTGGACAGAGGAGATGATGTCTTCAAGAGTCTTCAAGAGATAACACCTTTTAGCAATAAAATTTGTTCCTTGAAGGCTCCGAAAATGTTTTAGCCACCATTTGATATGAAAATTTTTATAGGTGGCTAATAGTGGCTCCACTTGGGGATGGTGCCTTCTTGAAGGCATCAAGAACTTTAGAGTTGCATTCTCTGGGAGGCTAATCAGTGCTTAATCCATTCGGCTGCTTTCTTTACTTGGATGATCTTATTTTGTATTGAAAACATATTAGCAGCCATGGAAAACAATGGATCTTTCATTAACAAGATTTCTACCTACCCAATCCTACTGATCTAACATTTTTTCTTCTTTAGAGTGCACTTGGATTGGCAAACTCTTTTCACAACATTTCATTCTTTTAAAAGCATAAAACTAATCTAATTCTACTCCTTGTTTCTCCATGAACTCAAATTAAATAGTTGAGTTCATATGCTTCTATACCTAATCTACCAATCTGTTAGGATTAAACAGTCTAACAGATTTTTATTCTCTAAATTCTACAACTGAAATCCAAAAAGCATACAAGTCGGGATTGAACAACTTAACTTGATGCTAATTTATGGCATAAAAACAAGCTACAAATAGACATTATTTTGCAGAAAATTAAATAAAAAAATGGATGGTTTAAGATCTGAAAATTCAAAGTACTTCCTTCATCTTTTAACAACTATGTTTAGACTCTTATTTGAGTTGTCTTTCCTTTGTCAGCTGGTTCAGATTTCGAGCTGATTAGAACCACTTTTTACCTCTAATATTTGACTCAAGAAATAAACAGATTTGAGTCATCTCTCATGGAAACTTAGCTTCAAATTTTAAGCATGTTCAAACCTTTAATTTCTAGCCTAATCTACCTACTCATAAGCCAAGTTTAAACAGTTTGGCAGATCGAATTCACTATCCTATCAGCATTAAATTTAAAACTAATCAGTCAATATTAGGCAGTATGAATAATTAGGAGTGTGTTTTTCAGGAGTGGAATTTAAGCTTGCACACTTTCAGAATTTGTTTCTCTTTTTTGGTATGGGGCTATACCTTTATTGTTTTTACAATCTACCCTCTTTTCTTTGTTTCACTGTTTTTGTATTTTTTATTTTTCTTCGGAGGCAAAAATCAACAACTATCTAACTTCTCAAAACTGAGCTATATTGACATTCCTATCTAACCTATTCTAACATGGAGTATTTACATCTTCATATGATACAAAAGTGCCAATGTAGCCAGTTGAGTAATGTCATAAAAAAGAAGAAACTCTGGCTGCTTGTTAGAGGTAGACATAGTACATTTTGAAGATTAATCTTCAAAATCAAGACTATCACAGGAGGTGATAGCTTTTCATGTCTCTGGCTCTTGCAAAGGATCCATGCTCGATAATTTGAGCCAATTGGGAATTCCACACACTCTTCCATAGGATCAACAAAGAAAAGATGAAGATTCTCTTCTTTTTGGCCCTCCATGTCTGGTAGATTGTCTGCTTCCAAGGCTTTAGCTTTGAGGAGTATATCTTCAGAAAGTTTCTTGGAAGCATCATCATTTTTAACAGAAAAGGAAAAATATTCTTCTTGAGAAGATGGTATATCTTAGTAGGACAGTCTTCTATCTGTTTCTCTCCCTCTTCTTCATCATCATTGGAACTGGAGGACTCATCATATTTTGCAGTGTTGTCCTCTTGTAGCCCTGGTATGCTTGGATTCAGTGGGCTGAACTCTGTGAAGAGGTTATCATATTATTGAGCAGGGGTATGTTCAATTGATTCCTCTTTTTCAAGAGAAGGCTCCTTGGTTACAACCTGCTCAAAAATTTCTTTGTTTCTTTCCTCCTCATCCTTTGAGCTGAAAGTCTGCTGAGTCCCAATCACATGGAAACTATTACTGATGATATGAAATGAAGCAGAGAAAAGATCCAATGAATCTTCACTTACTTCTAGGCTTTGAAAACTCTCATCATTAGTATCATAAATAGTCTACACTGGTTCATTACTTCTTTGAAGGAACTGATCTTCCTCCCATAAATCTGCTAATGACGTTCCTGCAAAATTAACTTTTGTTTGGGAAGCATCATCACTAGATAGATCAAAGTTAGGAGAATCACGAATATAAGTAATACTACCAATCAAACATATTGGGTTATCAGCAGGTCCTTTTTCATTCTGATCTACAAAAGAACTTTCTAAAGCTATACAACAAAGTTCTCTATGTGAATGGGCAAGAGTGTTTGTTTTGAAAAAAGTTTAAGAGACTGGCTGTTTATAAATAGTCTGATCTATCTCTTTTTCTGTCAAAGGGGAAGATATTTCTATGTTCCTTTGAACAGGAGTACAACAGTTCTCTGTCTCTTGTGAAGACTGATTTTGAGGTTGGATGTCATTTTGAGCCTCAGCTATAAGGGATGATGACTAATTATTTGGGTTTTCAGGGATATCTTGAGGAATATCCTTTATTTATTAGTTGTTTTCTTCCTCAAGTGATTTATCTATATTCTTATAATTTTTCAATAAGATATTAAACTCATGAATGGTTGTTAAAAGATCTTGAGGATGCATTTGTTCCAAAGCTTCATCATTATCCATAATGTGTTTGGTGATGTTTTGTGATGGATCATAATATATTGCACCCCATGATAATGATGTCGTGTTTTCTTTATATTTCTCATAAAACATATATTCAAAGTCCCTTAAAGAAAACAAACTACTAGATCTCAAGCATTCATACCAATCCCTAGCTTTCCCTTCTAATGTTAACATGAACATTTTCATTAGGCAATCTTCATGCCATTCAACTTTCAACCTCCATACATGTATATGAAATTTGATGAGATGTAATAGAGGGTCATCAAGAATTTCACCTTGAAAAACAGGTAGGTTGTTATCCCAATTCACCTGGGGCATCTTATGCGGAAACCCAGGGATATGATCTCTACTCATTAGGGAATATCTTCGTTGTATCCTTGGAATCATTTTGTAAATCGAGAAAGAGGTCACTGTGTCTGGTCAATCAGTTCAGGGTCTTCTACCAGTGGAGTCATTTGGTCTTGTGGGATTTTCAGAGTGTGGAGTCACCAGGTGGAAAATTTTTAGCTCGTAAGGAGGTAAAATGTTTTATGGTTCCACCACCATGTGTTTCTTGTAGAGCTGCAAGGTTTTCAGAAACCGAATTAGCTCTCAAGGGTGATTTGAAAATAGTTGATAATTTAATCCTAGGAGACTTCCTAAGGATACTTTCTGGGTTATCAACTATCTCAGGTGGATCAGGGTCAGGATAGGCTCTAGTGTGAATCTTTCTAGGAGCCACTATGCTGTGTTTTTCGAACCCAACTAAAAGAAAAGTTTAACCAAATATGACAATCTTTAAGAGGCTAACTAATCTTTTTAAAAGAATAAAACTTTAATCCTAAAGCCTTCTAACTGAGTTTGTATGATGTTACAAAGATTATGGGTCTTCCCAGTGGAGTTTTAAGGTTTGTTTAGGATTTTTGAGTCACCAGGTGGAAATTTTTAGCTCTTTTGGAGGTAAAAGGTTTTATGGTCCACCACCGTTTATTATGAATCCAAACTGAGATGTTTTTGGGTTTTTATGAGTTTCTTGGTCTTATGGGCTATGAGAGTGTCCTAGATCTGACTTAACACTTAGCTAAGGTGTCAAAACATACAGAGTTCACTCTTATGGCTTGGTAACTGATTCCTTCAAGGTTTGATAAGGTTCTAAGAGAAACCTAAGTGTTACTTAGTTTTTCACTGATTCAAAATAATTCCTATCATGATTACCATTATGCTTGGTAGTGCTTGAAGAAGGTTACTTATGTTATACTAGAGAGTGAGTGTTTAATTTTGAAGATTTTACTCAGTGTCCCACCGTGATCGCCATTATGTTGGTGTGAGTGGTGGGATAAGTCCAATAGGTGTTCTTTATCAAGTTAAGGGCCTAAAGAGTTTTAAGAAGTATTTTCAAACCACTATATTATCAGTAGGTCCCACTGTGATCGCCATTATGTTGGAGTCTTGTGTTTTGATAGTTTCGCAAATCAAAATACAAGGCAACATCAGAACCAATATTTAGAGTTACAGGATCTAGTCCTCCTGTTCTCAAAGAGGGATCTCTCAAATGTTTGTTTGCAAAGGTTTATCTTGTGTGCTTAGAGTATTGGTTTTAGACTAGTTATTAAGTGCAGGTGTTTGATTGTTTTTTTGGTTGAATTGATACAACAGAATATGAAAGGTCTAGGAAATATAGGTAGAAAGAGGAAGTAGTAGCTTCATTGGGAAATGGAGTCAAAAAGAGGTCATGACAAACTTATCAATGGATGTGGGATATCAGAGGGAAAATATAACTTGGCCACAGGATCCTTTGGTTTTTGGAATGAGATGGACATCAATGATTTGGAAAGAGAAGTTTAATTCTCAACAACGGGAATTTGAAAACACAATTTGAAAAATAAAGAGCTATTTGATAGATAGGGATAACCATGAATTCTACAAATCACACCTTTAAGAAAATAATGATTTAAAAACAACTTTTAAAATGAAATCTAAGATTCGGGGAACACCCTATTTCCTCAAATATTTTATTTCAAATGACTTAGAAAACATAAAAGATTCACTGATAATTGCAGTCATAGAAGAGGGAACACCTAAATACATCTATGATCACAACTATAAAGAACTTTAAGCCAATTTTTCAAGCAAGGACAAGGGGCAAGATCAGAACAGACCTCCTTGACTTACTATAAGCAAAGAACTTCGAAGGGAGACTTCAATAATAGTCTTTAAGTGGCAACAGACAAGCGGGGAGAACCATAAATCATGTTGAAACCAATTGTTTGAACTATTAAGGAAATAAACAAGCATGAGTGTTGGGTATGTGTTATATTCTTTCCACGATTAGCCCCACACGCTATATGTTGCGTCGGGCGTAGCTGGGGGGTCACGAGGGGCGAAGCAGTCCCCACCGTTGGGGTCCGGGACCCACTCATAGGCGGATCCGCCCATGGTTTTGTGCATGGTTTTGCACATGGTTTTGGGGTTCGATGGTTTTCGGCCCCTGGTATTTTTGTAGATCCGGTCAAGGGAACTACGGTTATGTTTTAATCCAGGGTTAATGGATTGGGGTTTATGTATGCTCCGGCATGTATATATATGTGTTGTAACACTAAAAGGAATATAATGAAAAATCAAGCTGGTCGTCCCGATTTGGGATCCAGGGGAAAAGCTCTGTGTTTATCTGTTTTATGTTTTATGCTCTTGCTATTGTTTATTTTCTATTATAAGATTCGTGTGTAGATATTTCTGTTCAGGGTTAAAACCTACAATGAGGACTAAAGAGAGAGATTAAAGACTATAAAATACCTCAGCAGAAGAAAACATGAAATAATTAAGGATGAACAGGTCTAAGGTGCTTCCAGGAGTCATTTCTTAGCATAAAACTTTCAACCTATTGTAGTAAGAAATTATGAAACAAAGTGAAAACAGGAGAAAACATGAACAGTTCAGGATACTTCACCAATAGCCAAGATCATGGATCCAATGATAGAGCCTTCTCAGGAACAAGCATGCAACAACATCATCAAGGCTTCCAAGACTTCAGTTTCTTCTTCAACTTCAACAGACTATGTATTATTTCAGAGAGTTTCAATATTACAACTAGTGATCAACCAACCAAGAAACCAACAATTTCTCATCTTCTACAGAAGTATTTATAGAAGAATGAGGAGGTGAGATCTGATAAAAGATCTCCCAAGATAATTAATACAGTCTTAATGGCTTCTCGGCCTTTGAGGGGCTCGATGAAAGAAGTTTATAGATGTTCTGTCTGTATTAATTGTTTTACATTTAAGATCAAGCTCGGTGGGAGCTTTTATTGACTTTTAGGCTCTGTTTCAGGATGTAATAACTCTGCTGATATTTTTTGCATTAAGTTCCCTTAGCAGAATTAAATCTTTGGCTGCGCCGAGGAAAATATCTTCATTTGATCAATAACTTCGACCTCTGTTTGAATGCTTTGAGACACAGGTGGCTTTGTGGTAGCTGAGAGGAATCAATTTGCCTCTGATGTGGCGGTGGAGGCCTTTCTGTCTAATAATCACTTACGATTTTCTTTAACTGTGCTTTAATTTGGGGGATTAGGATTTTGATAATCAATCTTAGCCATAATCCCTGCACATCTGTCTTCAATCTTCTGTCCTACCATATTTTAATCTTTGACACTGATACTCTTTGTATGTGATTTCAGTCACTGTGTCTTGTTAATGTGCAGTGCAGCGCATGGCTCACAAGGCATCAATGCCCATGAAGCATCGACGAGACGTGGAGTTTGAACCCTTCGAATGGTTTCCTTTTATGAATCAAAGGCATGGGAATCGTCATCCCCGGCCTTCGGCTTTTTCTTCAATATAATGAAAAAACCATTAATCACCTGCAAAAAACTAATTAAGAAATCCTGCGATTTATTGGGTAAAAATGCTTAGAAGGCTAGGGAGGAGCGTGGCCGTTGGATGGCATCATCCAACGGTGGGGATTCGTTTGAGGAGGTCGAGAGGAGAGAAGAGGGAGAAAATATGTCAGAATCGTTGATCGTGTATAGATCAACAGATTATGCTCTTAAAATCCTCTTGGTGGAAGGCGGAGGGCGATGAAATAATGCAGGAATGATCTAGGACCATACGATCCGGACACGTGGACGGCCCAGATACAATTGGAGGACTCACGATCGGAGGAGGAAAAAGGGAGGGTGTAATGAAAATATCTGTTGCGATTAGATGCAGACTGTTGATCTGAGGGCCAGATCAATGGCGAGGAATGAATCGGGAATCGACAATCGGAGGTGGGGTGATGCAAGGGCGCGATCGGGGAGACTGATGCGATTGCGCTATTTGGCCATCGCAATCGGAGGTTGGGGCTCGATCTTTCAATCTACCCATTATTAAAATCCTCCGATGCGATTAAGCGTTCAAATGGCTTAGCGCCTGGTTATAGCACCAGGGCATATGGAGGGGAAGTGGTTAAGACTTAGCCCAAAGGGGCTTAAACCCATAGTCAAAATACTTGTTTTCTATGATATTTTCAAGATGTTTAGATGGATTTGGGAGTTTTGGCAGAGTTTAAAAAGGAGTTTTAAACTATGTAAAGATGATTTTATGAAGGGAAAAGGGGAAACAAATGTAAATAGAGGAATTTCATGGGAATAAAAGGGGCAAAAATTGAGGTTAGTTTTGAAGTGGAAGTAGGGTAAAATGGTGTTTTCAGCAGTATTTTGTCTTTAAAATCAGCGGAATTTCTGAGCTTTGAAATGGGGACAGCAATGAATATTTGGATAGAGGAGATGATGTCTTCAAGAGTCTTCAAGAGATAACACTTTTTAGCAATAAAATTTGTTCCTTGAAGGCTCCGAAAATGTTTTAGCCACCATTTGATATGAAAATTTTTATAGGTGGCTAACACCTTTTATAAATAGAAGGGTCGCTAGGTCACATTCTCTTCATGTGACAGAGAGAAAAAAACGCCTCTGACAGGCTAACTGGAGAGCGATTTTCCCGGGTAAGTTGTCCTTTCCTCCTGTTTTTTCCTTTTCTCTACTTTGTTGCCCTGTACATCCACCTTAGCCTTTAAAATAATCCATCATCTTTTCTCATATTAAACATTTAATACTTGAGATGCCCAAGTGCACTAACACCTCCCCTGCTTGCATAATCTTGCAACCACATTTCATCCAGCCTCCTGGATAGGTATTCTTTCCATGAAACTGCCCCCTTCCTATGCTTTGATGACCCATTTAGCCTTGCAATATTTAAAGTTAGAGGGAAATCTATTGACCATGTCACGCACTAAAACCCCTAGCCAGCCCTAGCGTGGCTTGCAACCCTTGCGACCCTGCGACCCCGGTCGCTAAGTTGCGAGGTCGCAGCCGCTCGCCAATCTGATTGTTCGCGACCCTTGCGACCTCGCGACCCTGCGACCCAGTCACAAGTCGCAGAGTCGCACTCTCCTCGATCTGCCAAGAGTTAGCGACCTAGCGACCTCGCGACCTAGTCGCAAGGTCGCAAAGTCGCTTCTTCCTGAAAGTTTTAAACTCGCGACCCTCGCGACCCAGCGACCCAGTCGCAGGTCGCTAACTCGCCCCTTCCCGTGTCTTCAGTGGGGAAAAGTTAATAAACTGTGCCTAGGCTTTTATCATTATGGCATCTTTCTTATCCTGGGATTCTTTCATGAACATGACAGGTGAAATCGAAGCAGACTTAGAGTGTGTCTCCGTCTCTTCAGACTCCAGTGACATGGGACCTCTGGTGGCCCGCATAAAAAACAAGAGCCCAGAAATAGAAGACATAGAAATGGATATACCAATGTCCCCGCCCCCGATCTATAGGGACACCTCGTGTACATTTGCTAAGGGGGACAACATGCGTTGGTATCAAGTGTACTAGGTATTTGCTCGGCTGGAATTCCCAGAAGACCTCCCCGACCGACAAGCATATATACAAGTTAAAAGGTGGAAGCTCCACCATGCAGGTGCCCACCCTGCTATATTCCCATGCACGGAGGTCATTGAGTGGATTATACAAAACATCGACCCCAAAAAGTGGGTAATTCGAGACTATGAACTTTGAAGGCAAAGCATTTGCGACTCTCAAGGGCTTGAATGCTCAGTTTTACTACGCACTGCCTGAACGAGAGCAGGTCTTCACAGAAGAATGGGCCACCACCCACGCAGTCGCCATAACAAATACCTTGAAAAAGTGGTGGGAGGAGCTCGAAAAGTTCAAAGCCAAGAAAGATCTGGAATATCCAGTGGCAGGTCTTAGGAAGGTATATAAGCTAGTGGCCGCTATGCTTTGCAGGATATACGGTCGTCCCGATGCCACCACTTTCAGCGGCACGTGGGTATCCCTGATGGAGTATGTCACTGTGCACGACACTCGGTTCAACTGGGCTAGCATGCTGATGGTGTCTCTCTAGACAAACATATCCTCGGCACTAGCACCGAAGGAGGGATATTCCTGTGAATTCTACATGGCTTCCTACTTGTTGGATGTTGTTTGTTCTCGGTGCCACTTTGAGGGATGGGCCCACAACTGGGATCCAGAGCAGGCACGCCCAGTCCACTTAGAGACGAAAGTATTTTGGGACTCCAGGTATAAGCAAGACATAGAGCCAATCTCGCAAATCTTCATCCCGACACTCTACAAGAAATTGTTCGGCCAAGACACTCCATGCATGTCTTGGCGAGCCATGGAGACGGTGGTCAAGGTGGCACATTGGTTCCCACTCGCCGAATATACCTTTATTCGAGTCTTTGGGTTCATTCAAGACTCCCCACGCTATGCCCCGGTATGTTATGGATAAAATGTTCCTTCAGGAGGTTTGTTTCCAGATTACTTCCGGCTTCTCAAAAGTCCTGACTAAAGGTAAGAAGAAGCCGTGGCCTACACTGCTTCTTACCATCGGTGCCTACACGGTCAAGAGGTAGAGGAAGAGGTAGAAGAAATGAGAAGTTTTCACCTAGGGCCGTTGGATCACTGGACATATGACCCAGAGAGGATAGTCCCTGATCTTTGTAAGCGGGCTAAGTTCAAATGGAGCTACCAACACACTAAGTGCTCATATAAGGATGAGAAAAGAAACTGGTATAACGCAGATAGGCAACTTGCCCCCGAGGCGTGGTCCGATTAGGAAGATCCAGATGATCACACATTGGAGGAAAGAATCCGTGAATTAGGAGGCGCTTCTTCTTCTCAGGCCAAGAAGTCTCGAACCAGCACAGGCCACAACACTATTGCCCAACATAAAGAGCAAGAGGCCAAAGCTCAGCACGAAACTAAAAAGAAGACAAAAGAGGATGAAGAAAAGCGTAAAAAGAGCCTGAAGGCAGAGCAAAAGAAGAAGCAGGTAGAAGAGGCCCGAAAAAGAAAGGAAGAGCAGGAGGCAGAGGCAGAGGCAGAATGACAGCTCAAAAGAGAACTAGATCAAGTGGAGGCCGAACGCAAGAAGAAAGAGGAACATGAAGCAGTGGCAGAAGCAGAACGCAAGCGGAAAGCAGAATAGGAAGCAGCGACAGAGGTCGAATGCAAGCGGAAGGCAGAACAGGAAGCAGCGACAGAAGCAGAGCGCAAGCAGAAAGCAGAACAGGAAAAGGCAGAAGCAGAGCGGCTTCAGAAAGAAGAGGAAGAAAGGAAAAGAAAAGAAGAGGAGGATCGAATATTAAAGAACATCGAGACATCCCCCCCAATCACAAAATGACAGACTGAGCTACAGCCCATTGAAGTGCTTGTAGTCAATACATGTTCTGCACTCTCCAAGCCGAGCTCTTACGAAGGGCAAGAGGAAGAAGTTTTTAACCTTACAAGGCTCACATATGATCAGTTCTCCTTCAAGATCCGACAGGGGAAAAGGAGATGTCTGGCATGAAACCCTTCTGCCCAATCCACAGCCGCGACAGAGAAAGATATAGTCCTGGATACTAGGACTAACCCGGTGATGATAGCATCGGCTGGCACTGCTTTCGCCGCAGCCATGGAGGAAAATGTAAACCGAATGAGTAGAGAGATCCTCTCTCTACAAAATAAGTTACAAGAATCGGAGCAAGGAGAGGCAAGGGCAGAGCAAGAAAAGACAGCGTTAAAGGAGGAGATCCAACAGCTCCAAGACAAAATCGCTCCTGTTAACGAAGTACCGCTCACCGTCCGAAGAGAGCTGGATGTATTGGAGGTCACCATGAGGCAGGTCTATGGGGAAATGTTCACTATAAAACAAACAATTGCCCTCCTGCTGAGAGCCCAAGCAGAGACTAAGCAGAGGAGCGAGCAACTGAAGGAGGCCTCCACTGCTTTGGACAGAATGATAGAATGGACAGGTCGGTACCCCAAGGCTCCGAAGAACTTGCCCAAGAAACACTGGATCCATACCCAAGATGCCAAGGTCTAGATTTGGATTAAAATGCAGTCCAAGGATAAGCTATCCAATGACCTAGAAAAGGTAATGGCCGCATACGAGCATTTGATCAGCGGCATCGACTCAATGCACACTGTACACCACATTCCATTGCTGGGTGCATTGAACGAGGAAAAAACATGGGGATAGGTGGATCAGGAGATTCAGACATTTCTGCAACCTATTAGATAGGCCGCTGCCACTCTTGATCTTGCAGCATCGTAGGATAACTTGGGTAAATTCATTGTTACACCAGTTTGGATCTACACTAAACTGGCCTCTTTAGCCAACCAAGTCACACTAGCCAACCAAGTCACACTCAAAAGAGAGACTTTGATTCCAAATGCCTTGGAGTGTCTGCATCGGTTAAGGGAAGAAGTTCCCTTGATTTCCCCAATAGCTGCAGATTATCGTGCGTGGCAGAACTTTCTCAGAGAGCAACAAGCTGATGCCCCTGAACTCACGATCACACGCACATTCCCATGATCAGATGGCAGTAGGTCGCAGGTTGCACTTGGCAGTAGGTCGCAAGTCGCACTTTGCAACTGGGTCATAGGTCGCAGCCTTTGTTCATGTCGCAAGGCAACCCAACAGTTGGGGAGGCGAAAAGTTAGGAAGCCCAAAGGGCAAGTTTTGGTCTATAAAAACTTCCTTTGGGAAGATTGTAAGGATCTTTGGTTTGGGACTCAAAGAGTTAGAGAGCATTGTATAGAAGGACTACACACTTTTGAATATGAATACAGATACCTGTTCAACTCCTTTTGGATCTGATGCGTTTTAATGTGTGAACACTATGAGTATTTCCTTTTCAGTTTCTAACATCTTTTGATTAATGAAACTGTGCTCCTAATAACATCATTTATGCATTATAGTTTTCTGTATTTGTGTTAATGATGCTAAGTTTATTCTCGCTTCACAATGAATGTTAATAACTTTGTTTACTAACATTTATATTTTCATCAATATCATTTAAGGAAGTGAACAAGTGTTCCACCATAAAGAATTGTTTCTTCTATGGTTAGAACAGCGTACAAGCATGACCCTAATGATATGTTGTTGACAGCATTTCCTTTGGCCCCATGTTTTATTATTCAGCTTGCTACGCATAGTGTTATATACTCATTTAACTCATTGATCATGTATCTTGTATCGTCCGAATAAGCATGTATCCGCAGGTTCATTGAGTTCTATTGAGACCCAAGTAAAGGGAACTTTAGCGGTAGCCGGACCCACATCCCGGACAGGATCCCTATTCCAAACGATTTAGAGTCTAATTGGGATTTTTAACCGGGGAGATCCCTTGCTGTTGGCCGGACAGATTTTCCCGTCAACAGAATTGGCGCTAGAAGGAGGGTCGAATGGCAGCCTCCCAGCACACAAGTAATATTCTGTTACAAACTCCCAAAGGGGAGGTCATAAACGATGACACTGGTCCTCCCCCTTTGGAAGATGTCCAAGGGGAGGAAGCTGCATATTACGAAGTCACCAGGCAGTAGTTAAGAGTTTTGCGCCCAGTTGCCCGCAATCTCATCAGGGATTTGCAATTCATTCTAGTCATGAGTTTCCTGACCCATACCAAGACCCCTGCTGCT
The DNA here is from genome assembly GCA_034641835.2 of Pinus albicaulis. Classification (NCBI taxonomy): domain Eukaryota; kingdom Viridiplantae; phylum Streptophyta; class Pinopsida; order Pinales; family Pinaceae; genus Pinus; species Pinus albicaulis. Next base: position 238,096 of record JAXQQM020079089.1, on the reverse strand, counting down.
AACCTCACTCGCAACGGTGCCCTTGTAAATTCCTTGCCTCGGTTGATAAACTTGATGGTCGAAGACCTTGCAACGGTTGTTGAGAATAACGAACCTATTTTGGAGCCCCAAGGAGCTAAAGAAGAAGAACCCGACATGAATGAACCCCATCCTAACCTTCGGCCCAACCAGGCCCAGAATAACAACAATCAGGTCCACCGTCCTCTAGGAGGCGAGGGAAACAGAGGCCGAGGGAAATAGAGGCTGTGGGAATAGAGGTCGGGGAGATAGAGGCCGTGGCCAAGGTCACCATGCCACCCACCACCGTCAAAACCAAAATAGACCCCCTATCTACAATTGGGGATATCTTAGGAATATGGCCAACCGCGAGGGACGTCAAGACGAGCACTCTCACCATGAAGGGGAAGCATTCGTGTCAGGTGCGGGGAGTGAATCTGAATCTGAAATCAGGCACTACAAGCATGCCAGGCGGGTCCAACCGCTTTCTTGGATGGCCCAATCCCCATTAGATCTCCTAGGCCCCCTCCATGACATGCCTAGGCACCCTGAAAAGCACCTCCCCAAGTTTGACCCCGAGAAAGGCACGCTGGCCGAGGACCACATAAGTAACTTCTACCTTTCACTGCAAATTATGAGAGTTCAAACAGATGATGTCACCTGCCGTCTTTTTCCCCGCTCTTGAGAATAAAGCGGCCACCTGGTATCGCTCTCTCCCAAGTGCCTCTATAACATCATGGGACCAATTCCGTCGCATTTTCTTACATAAGTTTTCGGAGGATAAAACCCCTTCCATGCTCCTCACGGAGTTAAGTACCATAAAATGCCAAAAGAAAGAGAAGGTCAGAGATTTTAATCAGCATTTCGCTACCATACTGAACAAATTTCGCCCCAACTTGGCGTTGGATGACTCCATCACCATAGACTACTACACAAAATCTCTTCCCAGAGACATTGTCGTCTTCGTAAAGCGTGAGGCTAGGGGTACCCTTGCAGCAAATTACGCGGCTACCCTTGCCGTAGAAAAGGACATGCTTTCCATAGGGGTCATCGATCATGAAGGACGAGACGATCACAAAGCCACCTCAAAAAAGCATCAGTCTTCCACACTCAAAACCGTGGGTAAGGACAAAGATACTTTTGACTTCGAGAATATAGCAAAGACCCTTAAGCTATTAACCAATGAAGTCTCTAATCTAAAGAGAAAGGGCATTGAATCCACTACTGGCACCAAGACGCAAAAGCCCTTTTTTAGAAAGAATAACCCCACCACCAGCCGACCTCCACCAAACCCAAACACTGTTCTCAATGTGGAAGAAATCGGAAAAGATAATTTTTTTTCTTTCCACGAGGCCGCCCACTCTGAAAAGACATGCCCTCAATGGATTGGCAGCATGAATGTAGTAGTAAATCAACTCCTAGATGATAAAACCCCAGTGGACATAGGAGAGGATGATGTCTCTAACAATGAAGAAGATCTGCCCCCTGAAAAAGAACCAGGATCTGTTGTCCTTGCATTTGATGTAATCCACAGGGAAAGCACCCATACCATCACTGATATCAACGTGGTTGACGACCCAAAGGTCTAGCCCGTTCGGAAATATAGCCTAAGAAGCAAAGGACCGGTTCCCGAATAGTCCTTCGAAGAGAAGAAGAGTGCATTCTTAAGGAAAATCTTGCCCCTAGGGAATGAACACCAAGTTGTTACTCCTGAGAAGTCCACTCCTAACAACACCCGAGTAAACCAGAAGATCAAGCTCCCGGTAGGGTCGCCCAAAACCCTCACCGAGACTAGTCCACACTCTGATTCTAGTTACAACATTTTTGAAGAAATGAAGAAAACTAGAGCTAACATCTCCCTTTATGAGCTTTCCCGCATCACCAACCAACGAGAGCTTATCCTCAAAGCCTTCGCCAACACCTTGACAACCAAACCTATAAGCAACACATCCGCCCAAGCTAGTTTGAGCTTCCAGTCTATTGCGAACATCATAAATGTAAACTCCAGGGGATCTACTCCCCCCTTTCTCCTGTCATTTGAAATATTTAACTTCAACATCCATAACTGCCTGGTTGATTTCGGCGCGTCCACAAATGTCATGCCCCTATCTGTTTGTAAAAATTTGAACATTCGCCCAGAGAAAACTGATACTAGGATTATTCAACTTGACAGATCACAAGTACCCACTGTAGGTGAACTAAATAAAGTCATCATCCACCTATCCTCCGACTCCAGAGTCCACCAGTGTATAGACATTGTAGTCGTAGACATCCCGGAAGCCTACGGTCTCTTGCTAAGCAGGGACTAGTCTAGCAAGCTATAAGGGTACTTCGCTACCGATTGGTCTCACCTGTGGCTTCCTTACAAGGGCCGAAACAACCAAATCAGAGTGGAAAGTGAACTTTATATGAAACATACTATGACTGATTTGGACGCTACCAATGAACTTGTTAGCTTTTCCCAAGAGGAACTCGGCATGTGTTTCTTAGAGGCCATCTTTGGATGTTACCACCCCCCTCAATCCACAGTAAGCCCAGAGGTCCAATCAGAGCTAACGCTCGTCACTTAAGACCAAAATTTTCCCATCATGCACCAAGTTGAAATCTCTCCCCAAATGATAGCTCCGGAGTAACCAAAAGATGATGTATGGACCTTGTATTATGACGGTTCCAAGACGCATGACAGATCTGGTGCAGGCTGCATCCTGTTGGACCCCCAAAAGAATAAGTTTCTAATTTCATGCCGACTAGAATTCTAGTACACTAAAAATACTGCCAAATCTGAAGCCTTAGTTCACGGAATTAGAAATGCGTTGGACCTAAAGGTAAGATACTTAAAGGTTATTGGAAATTCTGAGATCATCACTCGTTAGGTACGCAATACCATTCATTGCTTGTCTCCGCACTTAAAAGATTATCAACAAGAGGTATGACATCTAATTTCTGCTTTTGATGTATTTGGTATTAAATCTATGCTTAGAATGCATAATGCGACAGCTGATACTCTAGCTAACGTTGCTGCTAGGTTCACCCCTTTAAGAGATGGTTTTTCTATTGAAATAGTGTATAAACCATCTGTGCTAGATAACATCACTAATTTTCACGTCTTTGATGATGACCAAAAGATACTGGAATTCATGCTCAGCACCAAGGTGTTCAAAGACGCAGTGATAGAAGAAGTTGACTATGATCAAGCCTTGCAGGAAGAACATGATAAACGCAAGGAAAATCCCATGCCCAAGGGAATAGTGTCACTTGAAAATTTGTTCGATCTGCAGAACCATTTCCGCGGGCCCCAAAATACCAAAATACAAAGTTCCACCTTGGCACATCGACAGATAAACTTAGGAACAGATGAGGACCCGAAGTTCATCAACCTTGGGAGAGATTGCTCCGATCAGGAGAAGCAAGCTTTCACCCAACTATTCCGGAAATACTGAGACATCTTCGCCTGGACATATGATGAACTGCGTACGTATGACACTCAAATTATTCAGCATGTGATCCCTATGAAGGAAGGAGTGAATCCGTTCCAGCAAAAAATAAGAAAATTTCATCCTAAACTGGAAGCAATGATTCAGAAAGAACTTAAGAAACTTTTGGATGCGCGCATCATCTTCAAAGTTCGGCACTCCACTTGGGTATCAAATCTGGTCCCAATACGGAAAAAATCCAGAGAGATTTGTTTGTGCGTGGATTTTAGAAATCTGAATAGGGCCTCAGACAAAGATAACTACCCGGTGCCCCCTATGGAACAGATATTGCAAGCCGTATCCAGATCCGAAATGTTCTCCTTGTTGGATGGGTTTTCTGGGTATAACCAAGTGCTAGTAGCTGAACCCGACAGTTTATAAACTACGTTCCAGACTAAGTGGGGAACTTTTGCTTTCAGGCACATGCCCTTCGGATTGATAAATGCTGGGGAAACTTTCCAACGGGCCATGGATATATCTTTCCATGGTCTAATAGGACAAAGCGTGGTGGTATATTTGGACGACATCACCGTGTTTTCAGAACACCGAGGTGATCACTTACGCCACCTCAGGAATATTTTCGAAAGATGCAGGAAGTATGGGATCTCGCTCAACCCCAAGAAAAGTGTTTTCATCGTGTCAGAGGGGAATTTGCTGGGCCATATCATAACCAAGGACGTTATTGTTGTAGATCCTGAGCAAGCAAAGGTCATCGCCCAGATCCCACCTCCGAGTAGCAAAAAGGCCATGCAATCTTTCCTTGGGAAAATCAACTTCGTACAGAAATTCATATCAAATTTTTCCCAAATCATTAGGCCTTTGCAAGGGATGATCAAGAAGAATGAGATTTTCAAATGGAACCCACTAGAGAAGGAACTTTTCAACAAAATTAAGTAGGCCATTGCAGAAGCACCATCTCTCCAAAGTCCAAACTTCAGTAAAAGTTTCATCTTGTATACCTTCGCATCGGATTCATCACTTGTAGTTGTCCTCACACAGAAAGACACTAATAATGATGAATGACCCATATCATTCATGAGTACTGGGTTGCAAGGCACCGAACTAAATTACCCCGATATCGACAAGCAAGCTTATGCAGTATACAAAGCGGTCAAGCATTTCTGACCATACATCTTGAAGAACCATGTCACATTGTTCGTCCCTCACCCAGCTTTTCGCTCACTTTTCTTGCAGCAAGAACTGGGCAAGAGACGAGGAAACTGGATGACATGTCTACAAGAGTATGACCTGGAGTTCAAACTAGCACATACTATCAAAGGGCAAGGACTCTGCCAAATGGCCGCGGAGGCTGCAAGTTCACCCAGGGTTGAAGAAGAATGCTGGGAACAAGAAATCGACATGTGTCAGAGTGACCACGCACCTCAGTAGAGGAACCTTTCTTGGTACTTTGAAATTCTGGAATATTTGGCCCACGGCGTAATGGATCCTGTCTTGACTGCTCGGCAGAAATGCGCAATAAGGCTAAAGGCTGCATCCTACCAATTAATACAAGGAAAAATTTTCAAGAAATATTATGATAGAGTTCTACTACACTACCTGGAATGCAACGAAGCACAGAGCATCCTTACAGAACTACACGATGGACTATCCGGAGGACATTTTACAGGTGATACCACTGCTCACAAAATAATGCGCACAGGCTACTATTGGCCAACCCTCTTCAAGGATGCTCACGCATATGTCCGGAAGTGTACCCAATGTCAGAAGTTTGCCAATCGGGAAGCACGACCAGCCGCTCCATTACAGTCAATGGCAGTAGAGGAACCTTTTCAACAGTGGGGGTTGGACGTGATTGGAGAAATCTTACCGCACTCCTCCAAGCAACATCAATACATCCTCACCGCTACCGACTATTTCACCAGGTGGGTTGAAGCGATACCATTACGCCAAATCAACGATCAAGAGGTAATAGAGTTTGTCACTCATTCTATCATAACCAGGTTTGGCATTCCAACTTCACTTGTTTTTTACAATGCAACTTATTTTTCGTCTTTCAAGTTGTATGATTTTTCTTTGGAAAATGGGATTGTACTTAAACACTCTGCAAATTATTACCCCCAAGGAAACGGGTTAGCTGAGTCGACTAACAAAAACCTTATTCGCATCATCAAAAAGACTATGTTGTCCCACCAACGAAACTGGTATAATGCTCTCCATAACGCCCTTTGGGCCGACCGGGTCACACCCAAATCCTCGCTCGACACCTCCCCGTATTTTCTGGTATATGGAAAAGAGGATGTCCTTCCTCCCCACCTATCTCTCCCTGCCCTCCAGCTGTCCCAAGAAAGCCATGGCACCCCATGCCCCATTTTATAGGCTCGAATCGACACATTACTTAGACTGGAGGAGGATAGGCAAAAAACCCGGGAAAAATTCGCCACCCACCAAAACCGGATTAAGAGATGGTTTGATAAAAAATCCGTCGGGAGTAAAATTTTCGAAGTAGGGGACCTTGTTCTTAAATGGGATAAATCTCACGAAGAGAAAGGGAAACATTCCAAATTTCAAGCTCTTTGGATAGGTCCATTCCAGATTAAGGAGAAGCTAGGTACCCACACCTTTAGACTGCAAACTCTAGAGGGAAGAATCAACGTCCTCCCGGTAAACGGGCATGACCTCAAGCATTATTTCACCTAATAGCCCTCGGAGGGTTGTCCCACCCCTGTGCCATATTTTATTGTTTTATGTTTTAGTCTTTGTTTTGTAGGCGTCCTTCAATAAGGTGGAAGGCATTGTAGAAGTCACGCAATTGGCACACTGCACCAAGATCTTTGCTGATGATAAGTCTTTTCGAAGATCACAAAGATGGCAGGATCTTGCCTGTGATTGACTCCCAAAGGTGATACATGACCTAGTTCGAGCTACTAAGTGCGGGTGGCTCACCTAGAAAGCTTGAAAGGGTGTCTGTGAAAAGAAAATCGGTTAAGGTGGAAACTAGACCGGAAGGGAACAGAGCTAACTTCAGGCGACGTAAAGATATCCGGGAAAACCCAAAGTCCTCATACAGACCAGGAGCAACCTCTCTTGCAAGTAAAATAAGTCGGGATCCCTCATCCGCCTAGGAAAAATTGCCTCTCTCAAATAAGTGCCATGAGCACACCTAAATAATTGCCTCAGGCACATTTAAAATAAGTGCAATAGCACACCAATAAAGGGTAAAGGATTGAGAAAGGCTTCCTGCGTAGAGAGGCGATGCGACGACTCCACCAAGGTACTGACCAGGCTCGCTGGCAGCGGAGCAACATCTGTGACTCCTAGGCAGTGACTCCACCGGGACCGCGAGGTTCGCAGGCAGCAGAGCAACACAATGAGGATGAAATAATCATACCAAATCTTATGAATCCCTGAAGTGCTCCAATCCTTTTGGTCCATAAACCAGAAGCAATGAAACTCGGTCAACCAGCACCTAAACAGGCAAGCAGGCAAAGCAACCTCGCAAGGTGCGAAAGGCAAGGTAGTGGGGACCTCAAGGTGAAAGGAACAACTTGCTAAGGCCCCTCCCTCCCCCCACCAAGGAAAATCATCAGTATAGGTTCTGGGCCCGACCAGTGAATCGCCATTTGTTGTAGCCTCTACAACACCCTCCAAAATCCACCCTTTAAAATTTTTTAGAGCCCCCTGAGCATCGAAAAAGCTATTTTAAAATCTGAAAGGTTAAGAGTCGCTAAGTCACAAAATGGTTCTTTTTCCTAGATCTGTGACCTAGCGACCCCACAACCCCTTGGGTCACTAAGTCGCTAAGTCGCAGATCTCTTGGATTTTGAAAAATCGCAACCCTGCGACCTTGCGACCCTGCGACCCCCCAGGTCGCGAGGTCGCACCTCCCGTAAAACTCGAAATAGTGTGACCTAGTGACCTCATTAATGGCTCGCACGTGTGACCCTTTTATAAATAGAAGGGTTGCTTGGTCGCATTTTGTTCATGCGACAGAGAGAAAAAAATGCCTCTGACAGGCTGATTGGAGCGCGATTTTCTCGGGTAAGTTGTCGTTTCCTCCTGTTGTTTCCTTTTTTACTTTGTTGCCCTGTTACATCTACCTAGGGCTTTAAAACAATCTATATTTCCTCATCTCAACCCTTTAGGACTTAAGGTGCCCTAACCACCCTAACACTTCTCCCCTTTGCATAACCTTGGAACCACAACTCATCCAGGCTCCTTGTTATATGTGTTTATTTCCTGAAACTACTTCCCCTCTTTTGTTTGATAGCCCTCTTGGCCTTGCTTTACTTTAATTTAAAGGGAAAAAAAACATCGCAATAGCGTAGTGGACCGCATCGCGTGCTAAAAAACCCCGACCAGCCCTAGCGCGACTCGCGACCCTGGGACCCTGCGACCCCAGTCACTGAATCGCCATGTCGTAGCCACCCACCAATATGATTGTTCGCGACCCTTGCAACCTCGCGACCCAGTCGCAAGTCGCACTCTCCTCGATCTGCCAAGAGTTTGCGACCCAACGACCTCGTGACAGTCGCAAGGTCGCAAAGTCGCTTCTTCCTGAAAGTTTTAAACTCGAGACCCTCGCGACCCAGCGACCCAGTCGCAGGTCGCTAACTCGCCCCTTCCCATGTCTTCAATGGGGAAAAGTTAATAAACTGTGCCTAAGCTTTTATCATTATGGCGTCTTTCTTATCTTGGGATTCTTTCATGAACATGATAGGTGAAATCGAAGCAGACTTAGAGTGTGTCCTCGTCTCTTCAGACTCCAGTGACATGGGACCTCCGGTGGCTCGCATAAAAAACAAGAGCCCAGAAATAGAAGACATAGAAATGGATATACCAATTTCCCTACCCCCGATCTACAAGGACACCTCGTGTACATTTGCTAAGGGGGACAGCATGCGTTGGTATCAAGTGTACCAGGAATTTGCTCGGCCGAAATTCCCAGAAGACCTCCCCGACCGACAAGCATATATACAAGTTAAAAGGTCGAGGCTCCACCATGCAGGTGCCCACCCTGCTATATTCCCATGCGCAGAGGTCATTGAGTGGATTATACAAAACATTTACCCCAAAAAGTGGGTAATTCGGGACTATGAAGGCAAAGCATTTGCGACTCTCAAGGGCTCGGACGCTCAGTTTTACTATGCATTGCTTGAACGAGAGCAGGTCTTCACAGAAGAATGGGCCACCACCCATGTAGTCGCCATAACAGATACCCTGAAAAAATGGTGGGAGGAGCCCGAAAAGTTCAAAGCCAAGAAAGATCAGGAATATCTAGTGGCAAGTCTTAGGAAGGTATATATGTTGGTGGCCGCTATGCTTTGCAGGATATACGGTCGTCCCGATGCCACCACTTTCAGTGGCACGTGGGTATCCTTGATGGAGTATGTCACTGTGCATGACACTCGGTTCAACTGGGCCAGCATGCTGATGGTGTATCTCCAGACAAACATATCCTCGGCACTAGCACCAGAGGAGGGATATTCCTCTGAATTCTACATGGCTTCCTACTTGTTGGATTTTGTTTGTTCCCGGTGCCACTTTGATGGATGGGCCCACAACTAGGATCCAGAGCAGGCAAGCCCAATTCACTTAGAGACAAAAGTATTTTGGGACTCCAGGTATAAGCAAGACATAGAGCCAATCTCGCAAATCTTCATCCCGACACTCTACAGGAAATTGTTCGGCCAAGACACTCCTTGCATGTCTTGGCGAGCCATGGAGACGTTAGTCAAGGTGGCACATTGGTTCTCACTCGCCGAATATACATTTATTCGATTCTTTGGTTCATTCAGGACTCCCCACGCTATGCCCCGGTATGTTATGGATAAAATTCTCCTCTAGGAGATTTGTTTTCAGATGACTTCCAGCTTCTCAAAAGTCCTGACTAAAGGGAAGAAGAAGCCATAGCCTTCACTCCCTCTTACCATTGGTGCCTACATGGTCAAACATTTCAGAGAGGTAGAGGCAGAGGCAAAAGAAATTAGAGGTTTTTTCCTAGGACCGTTGGATCACCAGACATATGACCCAGAGAGGATAGTTCCTGATCACTGTAAGCGGGCTAAGTTCAAATGGAGCTACCAACACACTGAGTTCCCATATGAGGATGAGAAAAGAAACTGGTATAACGCGGATAGGCAACTTGCCCCAGGGGCATGGTTTGATCAGGAAGATCCAGATGATCACATATTGGAGGAAAGAATCCATGAATTAGTTGGCGCTTCTTCTTCTCAGGCTAAGAAGCCTCGAACCAGCACAGGCCACAACACTACTGCCCAATAGAAAGAGCAGGAGGCCAAAGATCAGCATGAAACTGAATAGAAGACAAAAGAGGATGAAGAAAAGCATAAAAGGAGCCTGAAGTCAGAGAAAAAGAAGAAACAGGAAGAAGAGGCCAGAAAAAGAAAAGAAGAGCAGGAGGCAGAGGCAGAGGCAGAATGACAGCTCAAAAGAGAATTAGATCAGGTGGAGGCTGAACGCAAGAAGAAGGAGGAATGGGGATGCGAAAGGAAGTAAGCAGAACGTAAGAGGAAAGCTTAACAAAGAAAAAAAGACAAGAAATGCTGCAGCCTTTCCTCGTAAAGAAAAGGAAGAAAGGAAAAGAAAATAAGAGGAGGACTTAATATTAAAGAACATCGAGACATCTCCTCCAGTACGTAATCACTAACCGAGCCATAGCCCATCAAGTGCCCTAGCCACTACACGCCCGCACTCTCCGGCCGAGCTCTTACGAAGGGAAAGAAGAAGAATTATATAACTCATAAGGTCACATAAGGACCGCCTTCCTCAAGATCTAATAGGAGAAAAGGGAGATGCCCATCCATAGCCACGACAGAGAAAGATATAGTCCTGGATACGAGGACTAACCCGGTAATGATAGCATCGGTCGGCACTGCTTTCACCACAGCCACGGAGGAAAATGTAAACCGAATGATTAGAGAGATCCTCTCTCTACAAAATAAGTTACAAGAATCGGAGCAAAGGGAGGCAAGGGTAGAGCAAGAAAAGACAACGTTAAAGGAGGAGATTCAACAGCTCCAAGAATAAATCGCTCCCATTAACGAAGTACCGCTCACCGTTCGAAGAGAGCTGGATGTATTGGAGGTCACCATGAGGCAGGTCTATGGGGAAATGTTCACTATAAAATAAACAGTTTCCCCTTTGCTGAGAGCCCAAGCAAATACTATGCATAGGAGCGAGAAACTGAAGGAGGCCTCCGCTGCCTTGGATAGAATGATAGAATGGACAGGTCAATACCCCTAGGCTCTGGAGAACTTGCCCAAGAAAGACTGGATCCACACCCAAGATGCCAAGGTCAAGATTCGGATTAAAATGCAGTCCAAGGATAAGCTATCCAAGGACCTAGAAAAGGTAATGGCCGCATACAAGCATTTGATTAGTGGCATCGACTCGATGCATGCACTACATCACATTCCATCGTTGGGTGCATTGAACGAGGAAAAGACATGGGGATAGGTGGATTAGGAGATTCAGACATTTCTGCAATCTATTACACAAGCCGCTGCCACTCCCGATCTTGCAGCATCGCAGGAGAACTTGGGTAAATTCATTGTTACACAGTTTGGATCTACACTGAACTGGCCTCTTTAGCCAACCAACTCATGCTCAAAAGAGAGACTCTGATTCCAAATGCCTTGGAGTGTTTGCATCGGTTAAGGGAAGAAGTTCCGTTGATTTCCCCAATAGCGGCAGATTATTGTGCGTGGCAGAACTTTCTCAGAGAGCAACAAGTTGATGCCCCTGACCTCACGATCACACGCACATTCTCATGATCGGATGGCAGTAGGTTGCAAGTCGCACTTGGCAGTAGGTCGCAGGTCGCACTTTGCAACTGGGTCGTAGGTCACAGCTTTCATTTAGGTTGTAGGGCAGCCCAACAGTTGGGGAGGCAAAAAAGTCAGGAAGCCCAAAGGGCAAGTTTTGTTCTATAAAAACTTCCTTTGGGAAGATTGTAAGGATATTTTTTTTGGGGGACTCAAAGAGTTAGAGAGCATTGTATAGAAGGACTACACACTTTTGAATATGAATACAGATACTTGTTAAACTCCTTTTGGATCTGATGCGTTTTGATGTGTGAACACTATGAGTATTTCCTTTTTAGTTTCTAACATCTTTTGATTAATGAAACTGTGCTCCTAATAACCTCATTTATGCATCATAGCTTTCTGTACTTGTGTTAATGATGCTAAGTTTATTATCGCTTCCGCAATGAATGTTGATAACTTTGTTTACTAACATTTATATTTTCATCAATAGCATTTAAGGAAGTGAAGGGGTGTTCTGCCATAAAGAATTATTTCTTCTATGGTGAGAATAGTGTACAAGCATGACCTTAATGATATGCTATTGACAACATTTATTTTGGCCTCATGTTTTATTATTCATCTTGCTACGCATAGTGTTACATACTCATTTAACTCATTAATCATGTATATTAGATCGTCCGAATAAGCGTGTGTCCGCTGGTTCATTGAGTTCTATTGAGACCCAAGGAAAGGAAACTTTAGCGGTAGTCGGACCCACACCTCAGATGGGATCCCTATACCAAATGGTTTAGAGTCTAGTTGGGACTTTTTACCGGGGAGATCCCTTGTTGTTGGCCGGACAGATTTTCCTGTCAACAGAATTAGCGCTAGAAGGAGTGCCTGAATGGCATCCTCCCAGCATACGAGTAATATTCCATTACAAACTCCCCAAGGGGAGGTCATAAATGATGACACTGTTCCTCCCCCTTTGAAAGATGTCCAAGGGGAGGAAGCTCATTATTACGAGGTCACCAGGGAACAATTAAGAGTTCTACGCCCGGTTTCCCGTAACCTCATCACTGATTTACAATTCACTCCAGTCATTAGTTTCCTGACCCATACTAGGACCCCTACTACTGATCTCACTCGCAACGGTGCCCTTGTAAATTCCCTGCCTCAGTTGATAAATTTGATGGTTGAAGACCTCGCCACGACTGTTGAGAACAATGAACCTATTTTAGAGCCCCAAGGAGCTCAAGAAGGAGATCCCTACGTGAATGAACCCCATCCTGACCCCCAGACCCAGAATAATAACAATCAGGTCCACCGTCCACCAGGAGGAGGCGAGGGAAATAGAGGTCGAGGGAATAAAGGTCAGGGAGATAGAGGTCATGGCCAAGGTCACCATGTCGCCCACCGCCGTCAAAACCAAAATAGGGCCCTATCTACAACTGGAGATATCTTAGAAATATGGCCAACCGCAAGGAACATCAAGACAAGCACTCTCACCATGAAGGGGAAGCATCCGCGTCAGGTGCGAGAAGTGAATCTGAATCTGAAATCAGGCACCACGAGCATGCCAGGCAGGTGCAACCGCTTGCCTAGATGGCCCAATCCCCATTAGATCTCCTGGGCCCCCTCCATGACATGCCTAGGCACCCTGAAAAGCACCTCCCCAAGTTTGACCCCAAGAAAGGCACGCTGGCCGAGGACCACATAAGTAACTTCTACCTTTCACTGCAAATTATGAGAGTTCAAACAGATGATGTCACCTGTCGTCTTTTTCCCCGCTCTTGAGAATAAAGCGGCCACCTGGTATCGCTCTCTCCCAAGTGCCTCTATAACGTCATGGGACCAATTCTGTCACATTTTCTTACAGAATTTTTCGGAGGATAAAACCCCTTCCATGCTCCTCACGGAGTTAAGTACCATCAAATGCCAAAAGAAAGAGAAGGTCAAAGATTTTAATCAGCATTTCGCTACCATACTGAACAAATTTCGCCCCAACTTGGCGTTGGATGACTCCATCACCATAGACTACTACACAAAAGCTCTTCCCAGAGACATTGTCGTCTTCGTAAAGCGTGAGGCTAGGGGTACCCTTGTAGCAAATTACGCGGCTGCCCTTGCCGTAGAAAAGGACATGCTTTCCATAGGGGTCATCGATCATGAAGGACGAGACGATCACAAAGCCACCTCAAAAAAGCATCAGTCTTCCACACTCAAAACCGCGGATAATGTAGTGTCCCTTCTTAGTGAGATAGCTTTGATGACACTTAGAGATGGTGATTTGATATAATGATATAATATAATGTATGAAAGACTTATGTACATGCTTATATGCTATGACCTGGTTTAGGTCACTTGGTTGTTGTGTGCTTATGATAATATCTATGGTTGCGTACACAAGAATTGATTTTGGTTAAGAGCATATTAGCGATGTTTTCTCTTTTGGTATCCTATTTTGGACATAGGTGTATGACATGAATGGTGATTCAGAATTGAGACACAGATCCATGGATGATCATGGTTAGATGGAACATATGGTTAATTATGATTTATGGATGATACATAATTTGTATGATTATATGTGCATAATATCATACTAAGCATGATGTGGCAGGGGACTTGGTCATTGCCAACAAGGATGCTCAAGTTAAAAATGACTGTGGAATTCATTTCTCCAAAACCAAAATGACTGTGGAAGTCATGCACAATATTTGGTAAAATTTGAATAAGTTAATTATGAAATTCATTTGATTTATTTGATCAATGAGATTGTGATGTGTGCAGGTCTTGGAAGAAGACCTTACCAATGAACCATCATATGGGTATGAGCTCACAATCAATACCTTAAGGTGAAACGTGGAGTTTCAAAGAAGAATAGATGAGAAGCCATGGAAATTAGGGCGCGGAGTCCTAAATCCATGAAATATAAAGACGTGGAGTCTTGGATATATGATAAAAGGATTAGGACGTGGAGTCCTAAATCCATGAATATAAAGACGTGGAGTCTTGAATCTATAATGAAATGTTTGGGGCGCGGAGTCCTGAATATTTAAAAATATCAAGGTGTGGAATCTTGGATCTTTAGAGTAGATCAGGGCGTGGAGTCCTCAATCTACTAAGGCACAAAGATGCATACAATAGGGGTGCGAAATCCCTATTATCCAAAATACCACTCATGGGCAGCTCACATATGAATTTCCTTAATAAGATCTCATTCCTAACAATTTTGGAGTGACTTTCTAAAAATAGAAAGTCATGTCTATTATTTCAAGTATGACTTTCCAAAAATAGTAAATCACCTCCAATCAATGGGTAAACAAGTACACTTGAAGGAAAATCACTTAACTTATGATTAATCAATTGTAATAGTTCAATCTTGACTTAATCCTCAATATTATTAATATTATTATTATCTTTTATGAGACTATGATATTATTATTAAAAAGAAATTATATCTCCTCAATCACTTCACACCTCTCTCCTTCATGACTCTCATGGCTCTATGTAACTCTCTCTATTTTAAATATTACATTACACTCTTTTATGCACTCATCAAGGAATGGCATATTCCTCTTACACTCATTAAATATATGTCATAAAATATTCCTCTTACACTCACTTTAATGCATATGTTACACTCTCCTTAAATAAGGCATGCATACCTCTCCTTAATGGCATAAGTTACACTCCTCTAAATGGAATACAATGCATGCATATTAATCCTCCTTTATGAAAAGAATTTTTTGCTCCTCCTATATATGAGTCTCATGTATTCTCATTTGGGGGGGAGAGGGGGTAATGCCAAGAGTGGAAGAGACTTGAGGAATATTGTGAAAGGGAGAGATATGGAGAGTATCCAATTACTTCCAAAACAAATCTGAATTTCTTACTAATCTACTAAGTATCTATTGAGGTTGAACATGAGTGGTATTTAGAGGAAGTTAAAACTATCTTCCTTAATTTTCCTTGCATCTCTCTCTCTACTGTTGTATTTTGGTATTGTTTGTGAGCTTTTACAGCTTGGGGGTTCCAGGGGGAGGAGTTCTCCCTGGATATGGTTGGGTGGAAAACTGGATGGTTCAAATGAGTTGGTTATGGGATCGAAGGTGGATCATATTCTCAACGATTGGAGTTGAATATCTCTTCAGGTATAATCTCCATAGTCCTAAAATTATAGTATAGCTTTAGCATAAAATAAAAAGTAGACATTTAAATTGTTGTAAGCATCTAATTTTGGTTTAGGCTTATGTTATCTAGAATGTTATTGATTAGTTAAAAATGAAGACTAGATTAATCTATATGTATGGATGTTTAGATCTCAATATTGGAGTTATTATTGGTGTATTTTATGGTACTAATCTTGGTATTGTAGCATTTGAGAAAGGAAAGCCAAATATTGTTGAAGGTAATTGCAATAAATAAATTCCAAAGGACTTGGGTAAGTATTTCACAATTTATGGTTTTGTTTCAAGTAATTAGATGCATGTTTTAGAAATGGTTTTAGGATAGTTTGAAAAGTGTTTGACAAAGTCCGTGAATGAGTAATGTTATTTATGCATGAATAAGTGTTAACTTGCAGCTTATATCAGAAGTAAGAAAATGGACATGTGCCCAAAACATACCTGGAGGAATTACAAAATCAACCCTTAAAAGAAAATGCAAAAATAATGGCAACTAAAATATGGTTTGGAAATCAAATGCTTGAGGTAAGTTGGAGATAAATTTCAGGTATGGCTTATGTTTCATATTCTTATCAATAATTCAATGTTTTGTTATTCAAGTTGTTGCAATAGTACTATCAGAATTTTGACAGAAATTCTTAATGGTTGTAGCATTCAGGGCTGCCATATGTTTTTTAAATTGTATCAATTGGTGCAAAAAGCTTGTCAATCATGTCAAATGAATTAGCTTGTGGGTGGTAAAATGTTTCAAGAACTCATATGGTGGATTTAGAAATGTGTGATTTCAATGAGCATATATTAGTAGCATAACTCTAGGTTGTTTTTCCTCATGTAGAGGTGTAGTTGTAAGTTTTCATTCCATATGTTTGACAAAAGTCATAAATGAAACATTTAGGCTATAAATTTTGTTGTTTTCAAGAATCGCATTCCTGGGCGTTTTTAATTCGATTCAGCCCAACATCAGGTGGTATCCGTGCCTAATGGACATGTAACCCCTGATTTCATTCCAAAAAAATACTTTTCAGAACCTATATTGCAAATCTGGGCAATTTGGCAGATTGCTGTTGTGAGCTATGTTCGTCTGTTGTTGAGTCTTTGATGAAAGACTAAGATTATTTAGTCCCTGTTTTAAGATGGAAACATTTAAAGTTTCAATTCTGAATTTTATGAGATAAATATGTTGAAGAATAATCTTAAATTCATTGTTGCTAAGTGTTTGACAAAATGCCTCAATGACTTTTAATTGCATGCTTGCAAAGTGTTTGTCATAAGGGCTCAATGAGTGTAGAGTGCATGTCTGCAAAGTGTTTTTCAAAAATCTTGAATGGCTATAGCTTTTGTGCATATAAATTGTTAGTGTAAAATTCTTAGTTACTGTTGTTTTTATGTTACTATAAATTATAAATAAACTATTTAATGGGTGTAGCTTCCTATGTCTGCAAGTTTTTGGTATGAATGTGAAAATGAATTTAATAATTTGTTGAAGTGTGAATAAGACAGTTGTTTCTTGTATTATCTAAAGCTTAAAAAAAAAAGGGCTTGTTGTTGGAAACAATTTTACAGTGACTAATTCTTTAGGATTTTGTGCAAATGAGTATTAGTGATTATGTGACATCTACTTCTCTATCTTATCAATGGTGGGTAAGGTGGGACTTTACATATGGTATCGGAGCCAAGTTACAACGCTAGGGCCTAGTGGGCCAACATGCTTACTTGTAGGTTGATGATGTTTGAATGTTGATTTTGCATGCATGTTGAGTTGTTGTATATCTTGACTTGGAAGCATATTGGTTGCATAGAGGATATTATTACCATTATGTCATTTAGTGATTCATGAAATAAAATAAAATAAATCCCTTATATTCCTTTATATTTTTGTTAAGACACATTATCAACAATATGTTAAAATGCTTAAAGACATGCTGGGAAAGGATGTGCTTGAGAAAGTTGGGGTTAAACCCAAGTATGTGAATGACTTGATTTTCAATCAATGAGTGAGATAGGTGGAGTGAATGCATGGTTTCATATATTTTTAGTGCATCATTTTCAATGTGATATGGGATTAGTAGCCATCTTTACTAGCTGAAATCATATCTACCAAGAAGAATATTGGCTTAATCTGGACTATAGTGTGATGACCTTGGTGTGTATGCTTTGGGAATGAGTAACAAGTGTAAGGCTGAGATTTCGTTAACGTGATGATTGAGTTCATCATGATAATTTTGAATATTTTCGTACCTACACTAAAGGAAACTTAACTAAAAGCTACCTTGAAAGATGTCACTTTTAACTGTGAATGTAAATTCAAGAGTAATGTATGTGTATTAATTAGATGTGTTAAAATATGATTTGGGAATACATTCTTAATGAGTAAGAATGAAATTTCTCTGATTTATTTGACATGATTTTGTGTATTTTGGGTTGACATTAGGCATCAAATAACTTTAAATTACTCAAATACTAGGTTGAGGTATGACCTTCCTAATAAACAAGAGGCTTAAATGATTGGTGCATGATGGGTTGTGGAAGCCATTTTAAGGAACACTTGAATGCTATGCTTTCCTTAAGCTAATGTATGGGTGTGGAATCCATACTAGCATATATCTATGATAAAATGTATGGGTGTGGAATCCATACTAACATATATCTATGATCTAATGTATGGGTGTGGAAACCATACTAGCATATATCTATGAGAAAATGTATGGGTGTGGAATCCATACTAGTATATATCTATGAGATAAGTAATGAGGTAAGGTATGGGTGTGGAATCCAAAGTAAAATATATCTATGAGCTAAGTAATTCTTCTAGTTAGAGTATTTTGATGGAATCTGATATTCATGATTAAGGAGTGATTATGTGTAATTAAAGTTAAATGGATAGAGATTTGTAACAAAAATTTGCTTGAGCTTTAAATCCATTATTTTATTTTTATTACAAATGAAGATACTAAGATTGGTATACTAAACACCATTAGGTGGTTTAGAATGTTTGGAATAATTGATTTTGATATATGGAAGTGTGAACTAGATATATTGAATCCTTTTGTATGTATTGAATTTAGGTAGAATTAAAATGACTTTCAAATTCTTGAAATGTAGAAAAAGTTCATTGTGATAAGTTGATGAAATAACTTTTCTATTGGCTTAAGACAAACTAGGTCTAGGAAAGCCATAATAGTCTCTTTAATGATTTTATCAGTTGAATATTGGTTGCATTCTATTTAACCAAATTAATTAGAGAAATTATGAGGATTGAACTCATGTATTGCTCTAAGCTATTGCTAGTTCGGCGATCACATCAAAATTCAAATTGTTTATAAATTGTGAAGAGAATAACATGTTTAGAAGGTAAATATTTCATGTGGTGAGAACTTGTTGAAATTAAAGAAAAAAAAACATGTGATTAATGAAAATCTTAGTTGAGTTCTTGTTTTACAAGAATATGTGCTTGTGATATTTTTTTTGAGGAAGAAATTGAAGGAGAGTGAGATCACATTTTGATGAATTGGAATTCTTGCATGATTTATAAGCCTAAGATGAGTGTATTGTATGTGGAATGAAAGAGATTGTTGGATTTAAGAATTTTTTTGTTGGGATGTATAGTTGTTTGAGTATTTATTAGTCCTACAAAATTTTGTAATAATTTGAGAGGGTGGTAATTATCCTTAAGAAAAAAAAAAAAAGGGTCTAACTTTAGGCTAGAAATTCCCTTGTGATAGTCTAAATCTTATGTAAATTTAACAAGATTCATCACATTTTGAGAAATGTACGGTTTTCATAGCTTGTTGTTGTGTATGTATTAATAGTAAGGAATAAGATATGAAATCAAATGATTTGATTAATTACTGAATATAAATCATGACTGATTTCATAGTTGGAAAACAAATTGACATAAAGTTATCAAGGTTACCATATTTTCATAATTGTGAGAGTTGTTCTTGATTACAAGCCACTTTCAAAAATATATCATTAATCTACTTTCAGAATGAAGATCTTCTAACTAAGTCATTTCATAATTGATTCTCAAGTTAGAGAAGTGAATAATAATGAAGATTATGCAAACTAAAGGAATGATCTATAATACATAAGTGAGTCAATGAGGACTGTATTTAACCTTAGGTTGTTAGTTAAAAAAAAAAAAAAAAACAAAACAAACAAACAAACAAAAACAAAAATGGTGCCTTGAACCTCAAATTGTATTTTTGCCTAAAGAGTAAACGTTTAGTAAAAACTAAAGATAAATCCTAAATATTTCGATTTCAAGGATGTCTTATGGAATGAAAAGAGGAAAATTGGATTGAGAAGACATAAATCAAGTGGGATGTAAGAGTGTGTTTTATATATAATGTCATGTTTTGTTGTGTAAGAGTGGGTTTTATATATAACATCATGTTTTGTTGCATAATTTCACTCACAATTGTATGTGGATTATTTTATGCTTATTGTATGCCAATTTGATTGTGATATGTGATGGACCTTCATTGTTGTGTATACAACCAATGTGTGTTCTATTTATAGCTTGGAAAGCTCAACATACTACAAAACCTTGAAGATGACACATGTAGGATTCATATAGACTATGAGAAAGAAAAACATGTAGAATATCAAATTATTATAGATAAATTAAGTAGATATCATATCAATTACATACAATATTATTTTATAAGGTACTATAAATTGTATGGTTGGTTTTGATAAAAATCTTTGGTATTTTATATCAAAACATGTCTAATATGGCATGGATATATTTTCTACTTGATTAAGAATGGTATGTTTAGTTTTCATGGAGTTGCTTCCAATTTAGAAAACATTAAACTATGGATTGGCATGAAGAAAAAAAAAATATCAAATATATATACATAAGGTTAACAACTTATTGATAGGAGAATCTAAAAGAACTAAGTATCTTATGACCGTAGGAAAAACTTCGGGCCAAGTTTAGCCCAAGAGGGGGAGTATGTAGTGTCCCTTCTTAGTGAGATAGCTTTGATGACACTTAGAGATGGTGATTTTGATATAATGATATAATATTATGTATGAAAGACTTATGTACATGCTTATATGCTATGACCTGGTTTAGGTCACTTGGTTGTTGTGTGCTTATGATAATATCTATGGTTGCGTACACAAGAATTGATTTTGGTTAAGAGCATATTAGCGATGTTTTCTCTTTTGGTATCCTACTTTGGACATAGGTGTATGACATGAATGGTGATTCAGAATTGAGACACATATCCATGGATGATCATGGTTAGGTGGAACATATGGTTAATTATGATTTATGGATGATACATGATTTGTATGATTATATGTGCGTAATATCATACTAAGCATGATGTGGCAGGGGACTTGGTCATTGCCAACAAGGATGCTCAAGTTATAAATGACTGTGGAAGTCATTTCTCCAAAACCAACATGACTGTGGAAGTCATGCACAATATTTGGTAAAATTTGAATAAGTTAATTATGAAATTCATTTGATTTATTTGATCAATGAGTTTGTGATGTGTGCAGGTCTTGGAAGAAGACCTTACCAACGAACCATCAGATGGGTATGAGCTCACAAACAGTACCTTAAGGTGAAGCGCGGAGTTTCAAAGAAAAGTAGATGAGATGCCATGGAAATTAGGGCGTGGAGTCCTAAATCCATGAAATATAAAGACGCGGAGTCTTGGATATATAATAAAAGGATTAGGGCGTGGAGTCCTAAATCCATGAAATATAAAGACGTGGAGTCTTGAATCTATAATGAAATGTTTGGGGCGCGGAGTCCTGAATATTTAAAAAGATCAAGGTGTGGAATCTTGGATCTTTAGAGTAGATCAGGGCGCGGAGTCCTCAATCTACTAAGGCACGAAGATGCATACAATAGGGGTGCGGAATACCTATTATCCAAAATACCACTCATGGGCAGCTCACATATGAATTTCCTTAATAAGATCTCATTCCTAACAATTTTGGAGTGACTTTCTAAAAATAGAAAGTCATGTCTACTATTTCAAGTATGACTTTCCAAAAATAGTAAATCACCTCCAATCAATGGGTAAACAAGTACACTTGAAGGAAAATCACTTAACTTATGATTAATAAATTGTAATAGTTCAATCTCGACTTAATCCTCAATATTATTAATATTATTAATATTATTATTATCTTTTATGAGACTATGATATTATTATTAAAAGAGAATTATATCTCCTCAATCACTTCACACCTCTCTCCTTCATGACTCTCATGGCTCTATGTAACTCTTTCTATTTTAAATATTACATTACACTCTCTTTTATGCACTCATCAAGGAATGGCATATTCCTCTTACACTCATTAAATATATGTCATAAAATATTCCTACACTCATTAAATATGTGTCATAAAATATTCCTCTTACACTCACTTTAATGCATATGTTACACTCTCCCTAAATAAGGCATGCATACCTCTCCTTAATGGCATAAGTTACACTCCTCTAAATGGAATACAATGCATGCATATTAATCCTCCTTTATGAAAATAATTTGTTGCTCCTCCTATATATGAGTCTCATGTATTCTCATTTGAGGGGAGAGGGGGTAATGCCAAGAGTGGAAGAGACTTGAGGAATATTGTGAGAGGGAGAGATATGGAGAGTATCCAATTACTTCCAAAACAAATCTGAATTTCTTACTAATCTACTAAGTATCTATTGAGGTTGAACATGAGTGGTATTTAGAGGAAGTGAAAACCATCTTCCTTAGTTTTCCTTGCATCTCTCTCTCTATTGTTGTATTTTGGTACTGGTTGTGAGCTTTTACAGCTCGGGGGTTCCAGGGGGAGGAGTTCTCCCTGGATATGGTTGGGTGGAAAACCGGATGGTTCAAATGAGTTGGTTAAGGGATTGAAGGTGGATCATATTCTCAATGATTGAAGCTGAATATCTCTTCAGGTATACTTTCCATTGTCCTAAAATTATAGTTTAGCTTTAGCATAAAATAAAAAGTAGACATTTAAATTGTTGTAAGCATCTAATTTTGGTTTAGGCTTATGTTATCTAGAATATTATTGATTAGTTAAAAATGAAGACTAGATTAATATATATGTATGGATGTTTAGATCTCAATATTGGAGTTATTATTGGTGTAGTTTATGGTACTAATCTTGGTATTGTAGCATTTGAGAAAGGAAAGCCAAATATTGTTGAAGGTAATTGTAATAAATAAATTCCAAAGGACTTGGGTAAGTATTTCACGATTTATGGTTTTGTTTCAAGTAATTAGATGCATGTTTTGGAAATGGTTTTAGGATAGTTTGAAAAGTGTTTGACAAAGTCCGTGAATGAGTAATGTTATTTATACATGAATAAGTGCTAACTTGCAGCTTACATCGGAAGTAAGAAAATGGACATGTACCCAAAACATACCTGGAGGAATTACAGAATCAACCCTTAAAAGAAAATGCAGAAATAATGGCAACTAAAATATGGTTTGGAAGATCAAATTCCTGAGGTAAGTTGGAGATAAATTTCAGTTATGGATTATGTTTCATATTCTTATCAAATTCAATGTTTTGTTATTCAAGTTGCTGTAATAGTACTATCAAAATTTTAACAGAAAGCCTTAATGGCTGTAGCATTCAGGGCTGCCATATGTTTGTTAAATTGTAGCAATTGGTGCAAAAAGCTTGTCAATCATGTCAAATGAATTAGCTTGTGGGTGGTAAAATGTTTCAAGAACTCATATGGTGGATTTAGAAATGTGTGATGTGATTTCAATGAGAATATCTTAGTAGCATAACTCTGGGTTGTTTTTCCTCATGTAGAGGTGTAGTTGTAAGTTTTCATTCCATATGTTTGACAGAAGTCATAAATGAAACATTTAGGATATAAATTTTGTTGTTTTCAAGAATCGCATTCCTGGGCGTTTTTATTTCGATTCAGCCCAACATCAGGGGGTATTCATGTCTAATGGACATGTAACCCCTGATTTCATTCCAAAAAAATACTTTTCAGAACCCAAATCGGAAATCTGGGCGATTTAGCAGATTGCTGCTGTGAGTTATGTTCGCCTGTTGTTGAGTCTTTGATGAAAGACTAAGATTATTTAGTCCCTTTTTTAAGATGGAAACATTTAAAGTTTCAATTCTGAATTTTATGAGATAAATATGTTGAAGAATAATCTTAAATTCATTATTGCAAAGTGTTTGAAAAAAATGCCTCAATGACTTTTAATTGCATGCTTGCAAAGTGTTGGTCATAAGGGCTCAATGAGTGTAGGGTGCATGTCTGCAAAGAAGTCTTGAATTGCTGTAGCTTTTGTGCATATAAATTGTTAATGTAAAATTCTTAGTTACTGTTGTTTTTATGTTACTATAAATTATAAATAAACTATTTAATGGGTGTAGCTTCCTATGTCTGCAAGTTTTTGGTATGAATGTGAAAATGAATTTAATAATTTGCTGAAGTGTGAATAAGACAATTGTTTCTTGTATTATCTAAAGCTTAAAAAAAAAAAGGCTTTTTGTTGGAAACAATTTTACAGTGACTAATTCTTTAGGATTTTGTGCAAATGAGTATTAGTGATCATGTGACATCTACTTCTCTATCTTACTGATGGTGGGTAAGGTGGGACCTTTTGGGATAAGGACAAAGATACTTTTGAATTCGAAGGTATAGCAAAGTCCCTTAAGTTGTTAACCAATGAATTCTCTGATCTAAAGAGAAAATGCATTGAACCTGCTACTGGCACCAAGACATAAAAGCATTTTTTCAGAAAGAATACCCCCATAATCAACTGGCCCCCATCAAACACAAATGTTGTTCTTAACGTGGAAGAAATTGGAAAAGATAATTTTTGTTCTTTCCACCAAGCCGCCCACTCGGAGAAGACACGCCCTCAATGGATTGGCAGCGTGACTGCAGTAGTAAATCAACTCTTGGATGATCAAACCCCAGGGGACGCAGGAGAGGATGATGTCTCTGACAATGAAGAAGATCTACCCCCTGATGAAGAACCAGGATCTGTTGTCCTTGTGTTTGATGTGGTCTGCGGGGAAAGCACCCATACCATCACTGATATCAACGTGGTTGACGACCTTAAGGTCAAGCCCGTGCGAAACTATGCCCTAAGAAGTAAAGGACCGGTTCCCGAATAGTCCTTCGAAGAGAAGAAGAGGGCCTTCTTAAGGAAAATTCTACCCCCAGGGAATAAACACCAAGCTGTTATTCCTGAGAAGTCCACTCCCAATAACACCCGAGTAAACCAGAAGAGCAAGCTGCCGGTAGGGTCGCCCAAAACCCCCACCGAGACTAGTCCACATTCTGATTCTAGTTACAACATTGTTGAAGACATGAAGAAAACTAGAGCCAACATCTCCCTTTATGAGCTTGCCCGCATCACCAACCAACAAGAGCTTATTCTCAAAGCCTTCGCCAACGCCTCGACAACCAAACCTATAAGCAACACATCCGCCCAAGCTAGTCCGAGCATTCAGTCTATTGTGAACGCAGTAAATGCAAACTCCAGGGGATCTACTCCCCCCTTTCTCCTGTCATTTGAAATTTTTAACTTCAACGTCCATAACTGCCTGGTTGATTCCGGCGCATCCACAAATGTCATGCCTCTGTCTGTTTGTAAAAAGTTGAACATTCGCCGGGAGAAAACTGATGCTAGGATTATCCAGCTTGACAGATCGCAAGTACCCGCTGTAGGTGAACTGAATAATGTCATCATCCGCCTGTCCTCCGACTCCAGAGTCCACCAGTGTATAGACATTGTAGTCGTAGACATCCCGGAAGCCTACGGTCTCCTGCTAAGCAGGGACTGGTCCAGCAAGCTACAAGGGTACTTCGCTACCGATTGGTCTCACCTGTGGCTTCCTTACAAGGGTCAAAACAACCAAATCAGAGTGGAAAGTGAGCCTTATATGAAACATACTGTGACTGATTTGGACGCTACCAATGAACCTGTTAGCTTTGCCCAAGAGGAACTCGGCATGTGTTTCTTAGAGGCTGTCTTCGGATGTTACCACCCCCCTCAATCCCCAGTAAGCCCAGAGGTCCAATCAGAGCTAACACTCGTCACTGAAGACCAAACCTTTCCCATCATACACCAAGCTGAAATCTCTCCCCAACCCACAACTCCGGAGGAACCAAAAGATGATGTATGGACCTTGTATTATGACGGTTCCAAGACGCATGACGGAGTTGGCGCTGGCTGCATCCTGTTGGATCCCCAAAAGAATAAGTTTCTGATTTCATGCCGGCTAGAATTCCAGTGCACCAACAATACCGCCAAATATGAAGCCATAATTCTCGGACTTAGAAAGGCGTTGGACCTTAAGGTAAGATGCTTAAAGGTTATCGGAGATTCTGAGATCATCACTCGTCAGGTACGCAATACCATTCATTGCTTGTCTCTGCACTTAAAAGCTTATCAACAAGAGGTATGGCGTCTAATTTCTGCTTTTGATGCATTTGGTATTAAGTCTGTACATAGAATGCATAATGCAGCAGCTGATACTCTGGCTAACTCTGCTGCTAGGTTCACCCCTTTAAGAGATGGTTTTTCTATTGAAATAGTGTATAAACCATCTGTGCCAGATAACATCACTAATTTTCGCGTCTTTGATGATGACCAACAGATACTGGAATTCATGCTCAGCACCGAGGTGTTCAAAGACGCAGTGATAGAAGAAGCTGACCATGATCAGGCCTTGCAGGAAGAACATGATAAACGCAAGGAAAATCCCATGCCCAAGGGAATAGTGTCACTTGAAAATTTGTTCGATCTGCAGAACCGATTCCGCGGGCCCTCGAATACCAAAATACAAAGTTCCACCTTGGCACATCGACAGATAAACCTGGGGACAGATGAGGACCCGAGGTTCATCAACCTCGGGAAAGATTGCTCCGATTAGGAGAAGCAAGCTTTCACCCAACTATTCCGGAAATACCGAGACGTTTTCGCCTGGACGTATGATGAACTGCGTACGTATGACACTCGAATTATTCAGCATGTGATCCCAATGAAAGGAGGAGTGAAGCCTTTCCAGCAAAATCTAAGAAAAGTGCATCCTACACTGGAACCAATGATTCAGAAAGAACTTAAGAAACTTTTGGATGCGCGCATCATCTTCAAAGTTCGGCACTCCACATGGGTATCCAATCTGGTCCCGGTACGGAAAAAATCCGGCGAGATCCGTTTGTGCATGGATTTTAGAAATCTGAACAGGGCCTCAGACAAAGATAACTACCCAATGCCTCCTATGGAACAGATATTGCAAGCCGTATCCGAATCCGAAATGTTCTCCTTGTTGGATGGATTTTCCAGGTATAACCAAGTGCTAGTCGCTGAACCCGACAGATTAAAAACTACGTTCCAGACTAAGTGGGGGACTTTCACTTTCAGGCGCATGCCCTTCGGATTGATAAATGCTGGGGCAACTTTCCAACGAGCCATGGATATAGCTTTCCGTGGTCTAATAGGACAAATCGTGTTGGTATATTTGGACGACGTCACCGTGTTTTCAAAACACCGGGGCGATCACTTACGCCACCTCAGGCAGATTTTCGAAAGATGCAGGAAGTATGGGATCTCCCTGTGCCCAAAAAGAAAGAATTTTCACGGGTATGGGGGAATTGATGGAGCCATATGTAACCAAGCAGGGCATTGTTGTAGATCCCGAGTGGGCAAAGGCCATCGCCCAGATTCCACCTCCTAGTAGCAAAAAGGCCATGCAATATTTCCTTGGGAAAATCAACTTTGTACGGAAATTCATATAATATTTTGCCCAAATAGTCAGGCCTTTGCAAGGGATGATTAAAAAGAATTCAAGTTTGAAATGGAATCTACCCGAGAAGGAATCATTCGATAAGATCAAGCAGGCCATTGCCGAAGCACTGTCCCTCCAAAGCCCAGACTTCAGCAAATGTTTCATCTTATATACCTTTTCCTTGGATTCATTACTTGCAACTGGCCTCACACATAAAGATGCTAACAATGATGAACAACCCATATTATTCATGAGTATCGTTTTGCAAGGTGTTGAACTGAATTACCCCGAAATTGACAAGCAAGCTTACGTAGTATACAAAGATCAAGAATTTCGGGCCATACATCTAAAAACCATAGGTGACGCTACCGTTACGCCAAATCAATAATCAAGAGGCAATATATTTTCACTCATTCTATCATAACCGGAGTTTGACTCTTTCCAACTTCCCTAGATTTTGATAATGCAACTTATTTTTCGTCTTTCAAGTTGTATGATTTTTCTTTGGAAAATGGTATTGTACTTAAACACTCTGCAAATTATTACCCCCAAGGAAATGGGTTAGCCGAGTCGACTAATAAAAACCTTATCGGCATCATCAAAAAGACTCTGCTATCCCACCAGCGAAACTGGCATAACACCCTCCATAACGCCCTTTGGGCTGACCGGGTCACACCCAAATCTTCGCTTGGCACCTCCCCATATTTTCTTACATATGGAAAAGAGGTCGTCCATCCTCCCCACGTATCTCTCCATGCCCTCTATTTGTCCCAAGAAATCCATGGCACCCCATGCCCCACCTTGCAGGCCTGAATCAACACATTACTGAAATTAGAGGAGGAAAGGAAAAAAACCCGGGAAAAATTCGCCATCCACCAAAGTTGGATTAAGAGATGGTTTGATAAAAAGTCCGTTGGGAGTAAAATTTTCGAAGTAGGAGACCTCGTTCTTAAATGGGATAAATCTCACGAAGAGAAAGGGAAACATGCAAAATTCCAAGCCCTTTGGACAGGTCCATTCCAGATTAAAGAGAAGCTAGGTCCCCACACTTTCAGACTGCAAACTCTAGAGGGAAGAATCGAGGTCCTCCCGATAAATGGGCATGACCTCAAGCATTACTTCACTTAATAGCCCTAAGAGGGCCGTCCCCACCCTTGTACCATATTTTATTGTTTTCTATTTTAGTTTTTGTTTTGTAGGCGTCCTTCTAAGAACTTCAATAAAGTGGAAGGCATTGTAGAAGTCATGCAAATTGGCATACTACACTAGGATCTGTGCTGATGATAAGTCTCTCCTGAAAATAAAAAAAGATGGCAGGAGCTTGTCTGTGACTGACACCCAAAGGTAATACATGATCTATTCTGAGCTACTAAGTGCAGATGGCTCACCTAGCAAGCTTGAAAGGGTGTCTGTGAAAATAAAGTTGGTTAAAAAGGCGACTGGACTGGAAGGGAACAGGGCTAACTTCAGGTGACACAAGGATATCTGGGAAAACCCAAAGTCCTCATATAGACCAGGAGCAACGTCTCTTGCAAGTAAAATAAGTCGGGATCCCTCATCCGCCCAGGAAAAATTACTTCTCTCAAATAAGTGCCATGAGCACATCTAAATAAGTGCCTTGGGCACATTTAAAATAAGTGCAGTAGCACACCAATAAAGGGTAAAGGATTGAGAAAGGCTTCCTGCATAGAGAGGTGATACGATGACTCCGCCTGGGTACTGACCAAGCTCGTTGGCAACGGAGCAACGTCCGTGACTCCTAGGCAGTGACTCCGCCAGGACCACGAGGTTCGCAGGTAGCAGAGCAACACAATGAGGATGAAAAAATCATACCGGATCCTACAAATCCATGATGTGCTCCAACCTAGGTCCGAAGATGTTTATTCATGTGCTCGGTCCAACCAACACTAAGGAGTAAGCAAACAATACAACCTCACCAAGTAAGGAAGAGTGAAATCATGGAAACCTAAGGGTAGAAAGGAACAAAATTCTAAGGCCCTTCCCTCCCCCACCAAGAAAAATCATTCGTGGAAAGTGTTGGTGTCCTGTGTTTTGATAGTTTGGCAAATCAAAAGACAAGGCAACATCAGAACCAATCTTTAGAGTCCCAGGATCTAGTCCTCCTGTTCTCAGAGAGGGATCTCTCAAATGTTTGTTTGCAAAGGTTTATCTTGTGTGCTTAGAGTATGGATTTTAGACTAGTTATTAAGTGCAGGTGTTTGTTTGTTTGTTTGGTTGGATTGATACAGCAGAACATGAAAGGCCTAGGAAAGATATATAGAATGGAGGAACATCTGGTTCATTGGGCAATGGAGTCAAAAAGAGGTCATAACATACTTATCAATGGATATGGGATATCAAAGGGAAAATCTAACTTGGCCACAGGATCCTTTGGTTTTTGGAATGAGATGGACATCAATGATTTGAACAGAGAAGTTTAATTCTCAACAAAGGGAATTTGAAAACAAAATTTGAACAATAAAGGGCTTTTTGATAGACAGGGCTAACCATGAATTCTACAAATCACACCTTTAAGCAAAAAATGATTTCAAAACAACTTTTAAAATGAAATCTAAGATTTGGGGAACACCTTATTTCCTCAAAGATTTTATTTCAAATGACTTAGAAAACATAAAAGATTCACTGATAACTGCAGTGATAGAAGAGGAAACACCTAACACATCTATGGTTACAAGTATAAAGACCTTTGAGACAACTATTTAAGTAAGGACAAAGGGCAAGATCAGAACATACCTCCTTGACTCACTGTAAATAGAAAACTTCAAAGGGAGACTTCAATAACATTTTTAAAGTGGCAGCAGACAAGTAGGGAGAACCATAAATCATGATGAAACCAACTATTCAAACTATTAAGGAAATAAAAAATCATGAAGACTAAAGAGAGAGATTAAAGACTCTAAAATACTTCATCAAAAGAAAACATAAAACAGTGAAGGATGAACAGGTCTAAGGTGCTTCCAAGAGTCATTTCTTAGCCTAAAACTTTCAACCTATTGTAGTAAGAAATTGTGGAACATAATGAAAACAGGGGAAAACATTAAACAGTTCAGAATACTTCACCAACAGCCAAGCTCATGGATCCAATGATAGAGCCTTCACAGTAACAAGCATGCAACAACATCATCAGGGCTTCAAGACTTCAAATTCTTCTTCAACTTCAACAGACTATATATTATTTCAGAGAGTTCCAATATTACAACTAGTGATCAACCAACCCCTCACTCATCTTCTTTAGAAGTATATATAGAAGAATGAGGAGGTGAGATCTGATAAAAGATCTCAAAAACTAATTAATATAGACTTAAATGGCTTCTTGGCCTTTGGGGGCTCAATGAAGCAACTTACATAGGTGTCCTCTGTATAAAATCATTTACATTAACTATTAGGTTTGCTGGAAAGAATTTGTTGACTTCAAGGCTCCTCGTCATCCTTGTAATAACTTCTACTGACAGCTACAATAAGTTCCTTTGGTTGAAATAACTGTTCAGCTGTATTGATGCAAAATATCTCCTGGTCTGGTAATAACTTCGACCTTCTTTGATTGCTTTGAGGCTGCAGGTGGATTTGCGGGGCTGGAAGTTTTAATTAGCCCCTGAGGTGACAGTGGAGGTCTCTTTTCCGATAAAACAATCATGATTTTCTTTTAAACTGTGGTTTAGGCTTCTGATAATCCATTTTTAGCCGTAATCCCCGTAGATCTGTCCTCAATTTTATGTCTTGATATATTTTGTCTTTGGCACTGATACTCTCTGACTGTGCCCGATTTACTGAGTTTTTGCTATTATACAGGGTTGCGCAGGGGTGATATGGCATCAATGCCTCATGAATCATCGATGAAACGTGAATTCGAAACCTGCAAATGATTCTTTTTGATGGATCAGAGGCAGGAGGATCGTCACCCTCTGTCTCTGAAATTTCTTCAGAAATGGCGAAAAAACCATTTAACCCTGCAAAATACGAATAAATGTTATGAAATTCTGCATGTATGGACTAACTACTTCAGAAGGCACGTGGAGGGAGCATGGCCGTTGGATGGCAT
The DNA here is from genome assembly GCA_034641835.2 of Pinus albicaulis. Classification (NCBI taxonomy): domain Eukaryota; kingdom Viridiplantae; phylum Streptophyta; class Pinopsida; order Pinales; family Pinaceae; genus Pinus; species Pinus albicaulis. The sequence goes on along the minus strand of JAXQQM020079089.1, from coordinate 206,901 downwards.
CATCCAACGGTCGAGATTGATCAAAGGAATTCAAAGGGAAGGCAGAAAAGGAATTTGAATCAGAGCCATCGATTGCACGGAGATCGACGGTCGAGAGCGGAGGCGAAAAGTCAAAGCGGAGGAATCAGGGCGATGAATTATGGGTCGTCAATCTGTAGATCAGATCGACGGCAAAGATTCTTTAATGACCGTGTTGTATCCCAGTTAACCGTCGGGCTCCTTCTGTGAGCGATCACCATCCGATGAGCGGCCTCAGATCGGACGGTGGACGTCAATATCGCGCCGGGTCCACGTCCGATATTTAACGTGCGATGAATGGCGGTTTCGTGAACAGTGCTCAGGCCACGCGTCAAAAGGTGTATGTAATTGCTTTGAAATAGAAGAAACCGCCGCGCGCTCAAAAGCATTGCGATGAATACTGCGTAGTTTTACAACGGTGAGTGGTCGGTGGGGACCACCGGGTGATGGATTGTGCGTCGTCGATCTGCAGATCAGATCGACGGTGGAGAGTGATTTGAATTTTGGACCATCGGAAAACCTTAAAAAATAATAAAAAACCCGAAGTTTCAAAATAACATAAGGTTTTAATATTTTCGGGGGCGGGAAATATATAAAATACGGTTAGGCGCCTGGCTGCGGGGCCATGGGTTATATGGGAGAACATATGACCGGGGGTTTTAAAAGGAAGGGCTAATCAACATCGGGTGATGCGATAAGCGCTTGGAGGGCTGGCGCTTGGTTCTGGCACCAGGGCGTATGGAAGGGAAGGGTTAAAGACTTAGCCCAAAGGGGCTTAAGTCTATAATATATAAAAATATGATTTTGATAGATTTTCAATGATTTTCAAAGGGGTTTGAGGGTTTCGATAAGGCAGAGAAAAGGTCTCAGGCCTTATCAAAGGGTTTTGACGAAGGGGAAAAGGGGAAAAGACATGAAAATGAGGGATTTTCATGGGAAATGGAGGGGTAAAATGAGGTCAGTTTTGGAAGAAGGGGGAAAAGGAAAAAGGTGCTTGCAGTAGTTTTTCTTCATGAAATGACAAAATAATCTCTGAGTTGGAAAGGGGAAAAGCAGTGAAGATTATCCAAAGGATAGGATATTATCAAAAAGACTTTAAGCACCAACAAATTTTAGCGCTGAAATTGTTTCTTGAAGGCTATCCAAAATCATTTAGCCACCACTTGATATAACATAATTTATAGGTGGCTAGCAGTGGCTCCACTTGGGGATGGTGCCTTTTTGAAGGCATCAAGAATTTCAGACTTGGATTCTCTGGGAGGCTGATCAGTTCCCTCATCCATTGGGTTGCCCTTCCTTTGCTAGGATGATCTTGTTTTGAAAACATATTAGTAGCCATAAAAAAAATGGATATTTATCAGTATAATCTTTCTACCTACCCAATCCTACTGATCTAACATTTTTTCTTCATTAGAGTGCACTTGGATTGGAAAACTCTTTCACAAAATTTTATTCTTTTTGAAAGCAGGAAATCTAATCTATTTCTACTTCTTACTTCTCCATGGACTCAGATTAGATAGTTGAGCCCATATGATTCTCTACATAATCTATTATCTGTTGGGATTAAACTCTCCAATAGGTTTTTATTCTCTACATTTCAACAACATAAATTTAAAAACAGTCAAGTCAAGATTAAGATGTTTGACTTGCTGTAATCTATGGCATAAAAACAAGCTACACATAGACATTTATTTTTCAGAAAATTTAAAACAAAAGGTGGAAGGTTTGAGATCTGATATTTTAAAACATCTCCTTCCTCTTTTCTACAGCTCTGTTTTGACCTTTTCTTGAGCTATCTCTCCTTTGTTAACTGGTTCAGATTTTGAGCTGATTAGAACCATATTTTTACATCTTTTGACTCAGAATATGAAACAGATTTGAGTCATTTACTCTTTCAAATTTAGGTTCAGATTTTGAGCATGTTTGAACCCTTAATTTCTATCCTAAACTATCTATTGATAAGCCAAGATTAAACATCTTGGCCAATCAAATTCACTATTCTATCAGCAGAAAATTTAAAGATAATTAGTCAAGATTAGGCTGTTTGACTAACTAGAAGTGTGTTTTTTAGGAGTGGCATTTGGCTTGCACACTTTCAAAAAAAATTTCTCCTTTTTGGTATGGGGTTATACCTTTCTTGTTTTTACAATCTGCCCTCTTTTATTTCTTTTCATTGTTTTTGTATTTTTGATTTTTTCCAACTTTGAATGCAATGTCTAGACTATGATATTTACAATGAAAAATAAAATGCTTTAAACTCAAGACTCTTGGCAGAAGTAATTCTTTAGCATCCTGCCATTGACAAGACCCCCATATAAGTCTTCTCCATTCAATTTTTTCAGGAAAAATGCATTGTGACCCCTCTCAACATGAATAATATAGGGCCCTTTCCACAAGTTCTCAAACTTGCCATGTTTTCCCTTCTCTTCTCTTCTTGAATCCCATTTAAGAACAACATTTCCAATTTGGAAATTGTTTGCCTTAGTCCTCTTATCAAATAGCTTCTTCATATTTTCTTGGACTAACTGTGTTCTTTCATAAACTTCTTCTCTGGTCTGCTGCAAATGGATGGTTTGATTGATTCTCCTCTGCATATCATTCTCTTCAACCTGCAATTCTTGAAGGAGCTTCATGACTGGCACTCCCAATGAGGTGGGAAAGACTGCATCCATGCCATAAACTAGCTGATAGGGGGACATATTTATTGATTTCTTTGTAGTTAACCTATCAGCCCATAAGGCATGAACCAGTTTACTGTGCCATGATTTCTGATTTTGTTCCAACATCTTTTTAATGATATTGATGAGGCTCTTGTTGGAAGATTCAGCTAATCCATTTCCTTGGGGATAGTAAGCAGTGGAATGGCCCAAGGTTATGTGGTATTTGTAACAGAAATCAACCATATTTTTAGATTTAAAAGTAGCAGCATTGTCTGTTATGATTTTTCAGGGACAACCAAATCTGGATAGGATATTTGTTTCAAGAAACTTGATAATGACAGAGTCATTAGCATTCCTGGAGGGTATAGCTTCTATCCACTTGTTAAAGAAGTCAGTGGCCGTGAGGATCCACTTATGTTGAGCTGAGGAGGATGGGTGGACTTCCCCAGTGAAGTCTGAACCCCATTGTTGAAAAGGTGCCTCAACTCTGATAGGATGTAAAATATGTAAGGGTAGGGAAGGAGTTTTCTCCATCATGCAACTCATGCATGATTTTTTCCGGCATCATCTTCAAATAAACATTTAAGCAAAATTCCAATAGCATTTTTCCAATATAATACCCTCTCTAAGATTCAAAAACTCAAAGCTTTTTGTTTAAAAAATATAGCTTTAGTTTTAGACAAAGAAGGAGGGGCATTTAAATATAAAAGCACATAAATAATGTCAGCATACCAAGGAGAATTCAGAAATGTTTCTTCAATAAAAGGAGCAGTAGATTCTTCTATTTCTTCCAACACATCTACCATATTCATGTCCAGTGCTTGGAAGTTAGACTCAGCCATAAGTTTTGCTAATCCTTGCCCTTTAACTAGTTTGGTGGGCCTGATCTCTAAGTCATACTCAAGAATAGTTGCAATCCATTTTCCCCTTTTACCATCAGGGTCTTGACTTAGAATATCCTTGACAACAGTATGTGGAACAAAAGCAATTATGTGAGAGTGTAAAATGTAGACCCTAAAGTCTTTTAATGCTTTCACTAATGCTAAGGCTTGCTTCTCCATGATATTATATTTGAGAGGAGCATCTCTTAAGGCCCTACTAAAGAAAGATATTGGTTGCTCCTGCCCCAAATCATTCTTTTGAAGTAAAACTGCAGCTATTGTATGTTCGGATGCAAAAGAAAAGATGTAAAAGTCTTTGGTAAAATCTGGACTAATCAGGACTGGTGTTTGAGTAAGAGCTTGTTTGACCAGTTCGAATGATTGTTTAGCTGGTAAAGTCCATTTTACACCGACATTTTTCTTAAGCATGTTTGTAATGTTTTTTAATAGCTCAGCAAGATTAGGAATAAACCTCCTCAGAAAATTAATCTTTCCGATGAAAGATTGCAACTCTTTGAGGCTTCTTGGATGACTGATTTGTAATATGCCATATATCCTTGTAGGGTCTATTTTGATTCCCTCTTCTGAAATTATATGGCCAAGAATTTTACCTTCTTGGAGACCAAAAAGTGTCTTCTTGGGATTCAATGATAAGCCAAATTTCCTACACTTCTCAAAAAATTTTCTTAGGTGAACCAAATGTTCTTCATCAGTTTTTGAGAAAACGGTTATGTCATCAAGGTAAATGATTATGAAATAGCCAATGTCTTCAGAAAAGTCTATGTCTATGGCCCTTTGGAAGGTGGCCCCTGCATTCATTAATCCGAAAGGAATTTTGACATACATAAAGGTGCCCCAAGGTGTGGTAAAAGCAGTTTTGATTTGATCACTTGGGAGCACTAACACCTGGTTGTAACCCGAGAACCCATCTAAGAGGGAAATCCTTCTTGATCCAACTACCCTTTGAAGTATATGGTCCATCTTGGGCAAGGGGTAGTTGTCCTTTAAAGAGGCTCTATTTAAATTTCTGAAGTCAATACAGAGCCTGATTTCCCCTGTTTTCTTTCTAACAGAAACTAAGTTTGATACCCATTCTGAAAATCTAATGGGTACTATGATTCCAGAATCATGCATTTTTTCAATTTCTGCCTTAACTAAAGGTAGTAAGAGAGGATTTATTCTCCTTAGTTTTTGTTTGAAAGGCTTTTGATTTTCCTTCAGGGGAATCTTGTGCTCGATGATGCTAGTATCATATGATTTTAAGTCTTTGTATCCCCAAGCAAACACATCTTTAAACTCTTTGAACATCTCTATGTATTGAGATTTTATGTGAGCTGGGAGAGTGTTGGATAGTTTGATCATCTTGGGTTCTGCTAGACTGCCTATGTTATGCTCTTCTACGTTGGTTTCCATAGGCTCCATTCTTGGTTTCCATCGAAAAGGTGTTCTAAAGGTGTGAGACCTCTTGGAATTTGATCATTTTTGCATTGTAAAACTTCCAAGTATTCTTGGTCTGCGTTGTCAGTTATCTCTTCTTCAAAAGGATTCTCATAATGATTGATATCAGCAGAATATGTCATTTCAACTTATGGGATTTGTTCAATATACAAACAGTTTTCTTTTTGGCTGGTTTCTGATATTGGTATGCTGAAGTCATTTTCTGATTTCAAGAAATCATCTATATGTTTTTCAGATTCGAAAACTTGCCAGTGATCCTCATTATCAGGCACAGCAGGCCTGTGTTTTACCTTCACACTGAGTTGTTCATTTATCTTAGGTATTTGGCAGTTGCTGGCATTGAAGGCGAGTTCATTTTCTAGATGATTCAGTGCTCTGGGGATGAAAATGAGTTCATATTTTTCAAAGGTTTTCAATAGATCAAGGGCAGCATTTAGATATTCCCTAAGCCTTGGATTTCTAGCTGAGTATTCTCCTTTGATTTTTTTTATGATAAGTTCAGAATCCCCTAAGGTCGCTATCTTCTGGGCTTCTAATTGTTTAAGCAATTGTAACCCTAGGAGAAGGGCTTCATACTCAGCAATATTGTTAGTGCATGGGAAATCTAATTTATATGAAAAACTTTGATTCGTATTTTGAATCCAAACACCTGCCCCTGCACTTGTTTTGCTACAGGATCCATCAAAGTTTATTGTCCAAAGTACATTTGCCTCATTTTCATTTTCTTGTTGTTGTTGATTGTCAATGTTTTGAATTTGATTGAAGGGAAGATTTGATTGTTCTGATGAACTAATTGGGTGCATGTTTTCCTTATCTGGTTGGGTGATTTCATCTTCATTACATAAGATAAAGGAATCTAAACTTGATTGAATAGAATAGATTGGAGTGTTGTTTGGTTTGTGTATGTTGCTCACCATGTACTTCATATGAGATTCCCTGTATAGTCTTTTGTTTTGGTTAAAAATAGGGATGGTGGCATAAGACATGTCCATTTGAAGGCTTCCCTGAAGTTTGGCTCCCCAAGATCTTGATAAGAGCATGCCATACTTAGGGGGAATGTCAGCTACAACTATATCCATTACTAGACTCTTAGCAGGGATTTGAGCTAGATTAACACATAAATCTTTGATTAAACCCAAACATTTGACTCTGCTTGAGTCAAAGGAATACAAATATTTGTATGGTTTAGTAATCTCTAAGCCTAAGCTTTCCATTACCACCTTGGGCATTAGATTGTGTGAAGCTCCTGAATCTAACATGGCATTGTGTAAAATTTTCTCGTGTATGTTAAAGCTAACATAGAAGGGAGGGACAACCCCTTCTTGATATTTTCCTTCCACTTCAGGACCAAACAACAACTCAGGTTTATCATCTGTCAAGTTCAAGGTGTCGGTATCACTTCCTAAGTTCAAAGCTTTCAAAACTTGGTTTTTGTACACTTCTTGGGTTACTAGTTAAGCTAGGGGAATGGAAATTTTTATCTTAGCAATCTCTCCCTCAAGCCTGAAAGGAACAATTGACTTGGTGATATTTACGTCTGCTTTTTCAATTGAATTCCTTTCAACAAGTTTGATTTGCTGAACCTTGTTTGGGATGGTAATTGGGACAATTTTATTAGGACCACTAGCTGAAGTGCTAGGGGTGCTCTGTTCAACATTTGGCTGGACACTTTTGTCTTTGTTTAAGTCTGGTTTCTTGGCCAAAATGTTGGTTTTCTCTGCTGTCTTTTTTAGTTGGTTTTCTGCGTTTTTCTTGACAGCAGTGCTAGTGTTCTTATCCTTTGAATTATCTATGCTTCCCTTTCTCCTAAGATCATACTGTTTGTGTACCTCCATGATTGCATTTTCAAAACCCAATCTATAGTCATCAGAATCTTCATAGGTGTTTGTATTTTGATCATAAGAGAAGAAACCTTGTTCTTCTTTAGTGAGGAAAACATCGTCCCCACTGTCTGATCCAATCAAGTTTACATGAGATTATTCCAACCTTTCCAACTCCCTATCTTCCTCATATTGATCTACATAGTTCTGTTGGAAGGGAGGTCTAATCTGTTGGTCGCTTTCCTTTTGCTTGTCTTGATTGTTTTCTCTTCTATAATTCTGATTTCTATTTTTGTTTTGATTGTTTTGAGGTTCTCTTGGTGGCAGTCTCTCATTTAAATTGATATTTTCAAGCATCCTCTCCATCACCTTCACTAGGTTGTCAATTTTTGTGTCAGAAGCTGAGGTTGAGGGTAGTAGGTCATCATTATAAGTTACCCTCTTCTCTAATCTCAACCTATTTCTTTTCTCGATTATGTTTTCTTCTACACTCAAAGCTCCTTTCTGCATGTCTTCTAAGGTTAAGTAATCTCTCCCCCTTAACTCATAAGTCATTTCAGCATCAAGGCCTTCGGGATACCTTACCAAGGCCATGCCTTGAGGAGGTTTCATGTGAGGTGGGAGAGCATTGTAAACGCTATTGAACCTAGTGGAGTAATCATGGACACTCTCCCCTTTATTTCTCTTGAGGTTGCTATACTCTGCTAGTATTTGGAGAGGGTTCCTTTTGAGTTCCCATTTGTTGATAAATGTTTGATGCAAGGCAGGGAGATCATTTATGTTGTTAGGAGGTAAGTTTTTAAACCATTTCTTTACATCTCCTCCTAAAATTTGGGCGAAGATCCTCATCTTCACAGTTTCTTCTTCTATCTCCATGTAATCAAATGCATCTTCCATCCTATCTACATGATGTTGAGCTGTTGTAGACTCTTTTCCAGTGAAGTGAGGGATTTTAGATTGGTAATCATTTGGTAAGGGAAGTAGAGGTTGTGGTAACACTAACGGGGCATACCATGTTGCCATGGCTGGAAATAAGGGTGGATTTACAGTAGTGAAAGTGGGCTGAACAGGAGTGTTTTGCACAGTGGTAGTATGAATTGGAGTGGAAGAAATACTTGGGCCAGCAAACTGATTTTGAGCAGACTTGTTATGGAAAAGGATAAAGTGATAAAGAAGCTGGGAATCAGGAGGAGTGGAAGGTGAGGCTTCTCTACTGAAGCTTTGTTGCAAATCTGCAATATCAAGGTCAGTTTGGTTTAAGTCACCTTGAGATTTGGTTCTAAAGATGTTCTTTGTATGATGTAAATCAAAGTGTGAATCCTCTAAGACCACAAGGTTTTTAGGGACAGAATTTGTTCTTAAGAGGCTCCTATTAGCAGCTGAATTTTGAGAGTTAGAAGTCTTCTACAAAATTCTCTCAATATTTTCAACGATTAAAGGAGGATTTGGGTCTAGATGGGATCTAGTATTGATCCTATGTGAAGCCAGACTGCTTTTCAAAAATGAGAGAGGTGGGGGTTTTAGGGACTGTTTTTGGAAGCTTCACCTCTCAGGATGTTTTGTCTAAAATGGGACTAGGCTTCTAAACTTTCTTCAAGGCTGGTTAACACAGTCTTAAAGAGATTTGGGAACCTAGATGAGTAATAGGCCTACTGGGGCTAGTGGAGTTGCCAGGTGGAAACTTTTTTTTTTTTTTTATGAAGGTAAGATATTGGATGGTTCCACCACCATGCTTATTATGAAGCCAAACTGAAATGTTTTTTGGGTTTTTCTGAGTTTCTTGATATTATAGGTTATGAGAGTGTCCTAAATCTGACTTAACACTTAGCTAGGGTGTCAAAACATACAGAGTTCACTCTTATGGCTTGGTAACTGAATCCTTCAAGGTTTGATAAGGTTTAAAGAGAATCCTAAGGGTTACTTAGTTTGTCACTGATTCAATTAAGTCCTATCATGATTACCATTGCTTGGTAGTGCTTGAGGGAGGTTACTTATGTTATACTAGACAGTGAGTGTTTTGTTTTGAATATTTTACTCAGTGTCCCACCGTGATCGCCATTATGTTGGTGTCCTGTGTTTTGATAGTTTGGCAAATCAAAAGACAAGGCAACATCAGAACCAATCTTTAGAGTCCCAGGATCTAGTCCTCCTGTTCTCAGAGAGGGATCTCTCAAATGTTTGTTTGCAAAGGTTTATCTTGTGTGCTTAGAGTATGGATTTTAGACTAGTTATTAAGTGCAGGTGTTTGTTTGTTTGTTTGGTTGGATTGATACAGCAGAACATGAAAGGCCTAGGAAAGATATATAGAATGGAGGAACATCTGGTTCATTGGGCAATGGAGTCAAAAAGAGGTCATAACATACTTATCAATGGATATGGGATATCAAAGGGAAAATCTAACTTGGCCACAGGATCCTTTGGTTTTTGGAATGAGATGGACATCAATGATTTGAACAGAGAAGTTTAATTCTCAACAAAGGGAATTTGAAAACAAAATTTGAACAATAAAGGGCTTTTTGATAGACAGGGCTAACCATGAATTCTACAAATCACACCTTTAAGCAAAAAATGATTTCAAAACAACTTTTAAAATGAAATCTAAGATTTGGGGAACACCTTATTTCCTCAAAGATTTTATTTCAAATGACTTAGAAAACATAAAAGATTCACTGATAACTGCAGTGATAGAAGAGGAAACACCTAACACATCTATGGTTACAAGTATAAAGACCTTTGAGACAACTATTTAAGTAAGGACAAAGGGCAAGATCAGAACATACCTCCTTGACTCACTGTAAATAGAAAACTTCAAAGGGAGACTTCAATAACATTTTTAAAGTGGCAGCAGACAAGTAGGGAGAACCATAAATCATGATGAAACCAACTATTCAAACTATTAAGGAAATAAAAAATCATGAAGACTAAAGAGAGAGATTAAAGACTCTAAAATACTTCATCAAAAGAAAACATAAAACAGTGAAGGATGAACAGGTCTAAGGTGCTTCCAAGAGTCATTTCTTAGCCTAAAACTTTCAACCTATTGTAGTAAGAAATTGTGGAACATAATGAAAACAGGGGAAAACATTAAACAGTTCAGAATACTTCACCAACAGCCAAGCTCATGGATCCAATGATAGAGCCTTCACAGTAACAAGCATGCAACAACATCATCAGGGCTTCAAGACTTCAAATTCTTCTTCAACTTCAACAGACTATATATTATTTCAGAGAGTTCCAATATTACAACTAGTGATCAACCAACCCCTCACTCATCTTCTTTAGAAGTATATATAGAAGAATGAGGAGGTGAGATCTGATAAAAGATCTCAAAAACTAATTAATATAGACTTAAATGGCTTCTTGGCCTTTGGGGGCTCAATGAAGCAACTTACATAGGTGTCCTCTGTATAAAATCATTTACATTAACTATTAGGTTTGCTGGAAAGAATTTGTTGACTTCAAGGCTACTCGTCATCCTTGTAATAACTTCTACTGACAGCTACAATAAGTTCCTTTGGTTGAAATAACTGTTCAGCTGTATTGATGCAAAATATCTCCTGGTCTGGTAATAACTTCGACCTTCTTTGATTGCTTTGAGGCTGCAGGTGGATTTGCGGGGCTGGAAGTTTTAATTAGCCCCTGAGGTGACAGTGGAGGTCTCTTTTCCGATAAAACAATCATGATTTTCTTTTAAACTGTGGTTTAGGCTTCTGATAATCCATTTTTAGCCGTAATCCCCGTAGATCTGTCCTCAATTTTATGTCTTGATATATTTTGTCTTTGGCACTGATACTCTCTGACTGTGCCCGATTTACTGAGTTTTTGCTATTATACAGGGTTGCGCAGGGGTGATATGGCATCAATGCCTCATGAATCATCGATGAAACGTGAATTCGAAACCTGCAAATGATTCTTTTTGATGGATCAGAGGCAGGAGGATCGTCACCCTCTGTCTCTGAAATTTCTTCAGAAATGGCGAAAAAACCATTTAACCCTGCAAAATACGAATAAATGTTATGAAATTCTGCATGTATGGACTAACTACTTCAGAAGGCACGTGGAGGGAGCATGGCCGTTGGATGGCATCATCCAACGGTCGAGATTGATCAAAGGAATTCAAAGGGAAGGCAGAAAAGGAATTTGAATCAGAGCCATCGATTGCACGGAGATCGACGGTCGAGAGCGGAGGCGAAAAGTCAAAGCGGAGAAGGAATCAAACGACAGTGTAGGCCATTGATGCACGGATCGGATCGACGGCGAGAGATGCTTTAAGAGGACCACGGCGATATCCGGTCGCAGGGCGGGCTCCTTCGGTGGCCGATCACCATCCGATGGGCGGCCTCAGATCAGATGGTGGACGTTAATATCGCACCGGGTCCACATCCGATCTTTAACGTGCGATGGACGATGGTTTTATGAACAGTGCCCAAGACACGTGTCGGCCAACGTATGGAATCGCTGCGAAATGGAAAAAACCGCCCCGTGCTCAAAAGCGGTGCGATGAAATCCGCTTGGTTTTTGCAATCGGCTAGTGGTTGGCGGGGACCACCTGGGCGATGGACTGTGTGCCGTCGATCTGTGGATCAGATCGACGGTGGAGATTGACTGAAATTTTGTGCCATTGGAAACTTTAGAAAATAATAAAAAACCCATAGTTTCAATATAATATAAAGTTTCAATATTTTCGGGGGCAGGATAAAAATATAAAATGGTTAGGCGCCCGTCTGCGGGGCCACGGGTTACATGGAAAGCCATATGACTGGGGGGTTATGGATGAAGGGCTAATCTGCATGGGGCGATGTGATAAGCGCTTAGAGGGCCAGCGCTTGGTTCTGGCACCAGGGCGTATGGAAGGGAAGGGTTAAAGACTTAGCCCAAAGGGGCTTAAGTCTATAATATATAAAAATATGATTTTGATAGATTTTCAATGATTTTCAAAGGGGTTTGAGGGTTTCGATAAGGCAGAGAAAAGGTCTCAGGCCTTATCAAAGGGTTTTGACGAAGGGGAAAAGGGGAAAAGACATGAAAATGAGGGATTTTCATGGGAAATGGAGGGGTAAAATGAGGTCAGTTTTGGAAGAAGGGGGAAAAGGAAAAAGGTGCTTGCAGCAATTTTTCTTCATGTAATGATATCAAAATCTCTGACTTGAAAAGGGGAAAAGTAGTGACGATTATCCAAAGGATAGGATATTATCAAAAATAATTTAAGCACCAACAAATTTTAGCACTGAAATTGTTTCTTGAAGGCTATCCAAAATCATTTAGCCACCACTTGATATAACAAAATTTATAGGTGGCTAACAGTGGCTCCACTTGGGGATGGTGCCTTTTTGAAGGCATCAAGAATTTCAGACTTGGATTCTCTGGGAGGCTGATTAGTTGCCTCATCCATTGGGTTGCCCTTCCTTTGCTGGGATGATCTTGTTTTGAAAACATATTAGAAGCCATAAAAACGATGGATCTTCATCAATACAATCTTTCTACCTACCCAATCCTACTGATCTAACATTTTTTCTTCATTAGAGTGCACTTGGATTGGCAAACTCTTTCACAACATTTTATTCTTTTTGAAAGCAGGAAATCTAATCTATTTCTACTTCTTATTTCTCCATGGACTCAGATTAGATAGTTGAGCCCATATGGTTCTCTACCTAATTTATTATCTGTTGGGATTAAACTGTCCAACAGATTATTATTCTCTACATTTCAACAACATAAATTTAAAAATAGTCAAGTCAAGATTAAGCTGTTTGACTTGCTGTAATCTATGGCATAAAAACAAGCTGCATATAGAAATTTATTTTGCAGAAAATTTAAAACAAAAAGTGGAAGGTTTGAGATCTGATATTTTAAAACATTTCCTTCCTCTTTTCTACAGCTCTGTTTTCACCTTTTCTTGAGCTGTCTCTCCTTTGTTAACTGGTTCAGATTTTGCGCTGATTAGAACAAGATTTTTACATCTTTTGACTCAGAACATGAAACAGATTTGAGTCATTTTCTCTTTGAAATTTAGGTTCATATTTTGAGCATGTTTGAACCCTTAATTTCTATCCTAAACTATCTACTGATAAGCCAAGATTAAATAGTTTGCCCAATCGAATTCACTATTCTATCAGCAGAAAATTTAAAGCTAATTAGTCAAGATTAGGCTGTTTGACTAACTAGAAGTGTGTTTTTTAGGAGTGGAATTTGGGCTTGCACACTTTCAAAATTTGTTTCTCTTTTTTGGTATGGGGCTATACCTTTCTTGTTTTTACAATCTGTGCTCTTTTCTTTCTTTTCTTTGTTTTTGTATTTTTAATTTTTTCCAACATTGAATGCAATGTCTAGACTATGATATTTACAATGAAAAATAAAATGCTTTAAACAAACTAATCTTGGCAGAAGTAATGCTTTAGCATCCTGCCATTTACAGGACCCCCATATAAGTCTTCTCCATTCAATTCTTTCAGGAAAAATGCATTGTGACCCCTCTCAGCATGAATAATATATGGACCTTTCCACAAGTTCTAAAACTTTCCATGTTTTCCCTTCTCTTCTCTTCTTGAATCTCATTTAAGAACGACATTTCCAATTTGGAAATTGTTTGCCTTAGTCCTCTTATCAAATATCTTCTTCATATTTTCTTGGACTAACTGTGTTCTTCCATAAACTTCTTCTCTGGTCTGCTTCAAATGGATGGTTTGATTGATTCTCCTCTGCATATCATTATCTTCAACCTGAAATTCTTGAATGAGCTTCATGACTGACACTCCCAACGAGGTGGGAAAAAATGCGTCCATGCCATAAACTAGCTGATAGGGGGACATATTTATTGATTTCTTTGTAGTTAACCTATCAGCTTACAAGGCATGAACCAGTTTACTATGCCATGATTTCTGATTTTGTTCCAATAGCTTTTTAATGATATTGACGAGGCTCTTGTTGGAAGATTCAGCTAATCCATTTCCTTGGGGATAGTAAGCAGTGGAATGGCCCAAGGTTATGTGGTATTTGTAACAGAATTCAACCATCTTTTTAGATTTAAAAGCAGCAGCATTGTCTGTTATGATTTTTCGGGGACAACCAAATCTGGATACGATATTAGTTTCAAGAAACTTGATAATGATAGAGTCATTGGCATTTATGGATGGTATAGCTTCTATCCACTTGTTAAAGAAGTCAGTGGCCGTGAGGATCCACTTATGTTGAGCTAAGGAGGATGGGTGGATTTCCCCAATGAAGTCCAGCCCCCATTGTTGAAAAGGTGCCTCAACTCTAATAGGATGTAAGGGTAAGGGAAGGAGTTTTCTCTTGCCATCAAAGATTTGACACTTATGGCAAGACATGACCAACTTCTGAGTGTCTGGGAAAATGGTAGGCCAATAGTAACCTGATCTAAGAATTTTTTTTGCTGTGGCCTTCCAGTAGAGGTGTCCTCCACATTCTACGTCATGCAACTCATGCATGATTTTCCTTGCATCATCTCAAGTAAAAATTTAAGCAAAATTTCAACAGCATTTTTCCAATATAATACCCCATCTAGTATGCAAAAATTCAAAGCCTTTTGTTTCAAGAATCTAGCTTTAGTTTTAGACAAAGAAGGAGGGGCATTTAAATATAAAAGCACATAAATAATGTCAGCATACCAAGGAGAATTCAGAAATGTTTCTTCAATAAAAGGAGCAGTAAATTCTTCTATTTCTTCCAACACATCTACCATATTCATGTCTAGCGCTTTCAAGTTAGACTCAGCCATAATTTTTGCTAATCCTTGCCCTTTGACTAGTTTGGTGGGCCTGATTTCTAAGTCATATTCAAGAATAGTTGCAATCCATTTTCCCCTTTTGCCATCAGGGTCTTTACTTAGGATGTCCTTGACAACAGTATGTGGAACAAAATAAATTATGTGAGAGTGTAAAATATAGACCCTAAAGTCCTTTAAAGCTTTCACTAATACTAAGGCTTGCTTCTCCATGATATTATATTTGAGAGGAGAATCTCTTAAGGCCCTACTAAGGAAAGATATTGTTTGTTCCTGCCCCAAATCATTCTTTTGAAGTAAAACTCTAGCTATTGTATGTTCGAATGCAAAAGAAAAGATGTAAAAGTCTTTGGTAAAATCTGGACTAATCAGGACTGGTGTTTGAGTAAGAGCTTGTTTGACCAGTTCGAATGATTTTTTAGCTAGTAAAGCCCATCTTACACTGACATTTTTTTAAGCATGTTTGTAATGTTTTTTAATAGCTCAACAAGATTAGGAATAAACCTCCTCAGAAAATTAATCTTTCCAATGAAAGATTGCAACTCTTTAAGGCTTCTTGGATGACTGATTTGTAATATGCCATCTATCCTTGTAGGGTCTATTTTGATTCCCTCTTCTGAATTTATATGGCCAAGAAGTTTACCTTCTTGGAGACCAAAGAGTGTCTTCTTGGGATTCAATGCTAAGCCAAATTTCCTACACTTCTAAAAAACATTTCTCAGGTGAATCAAATGTTCTTCATCAGTTTTTGAGAAAACGGTTATGTCATCAAGGTAAATGATTATGAAATATCCATTTTCTTCAAAAAATCCTATGTCCATGGTCCGTTGGAAGGTGGCCCCTGCATTCATCAATCCGAAAGGAATTTTGACATACATAAAGGTGCCCCAAGGTGTGGTAAAAGCAATTTTGATTTGATCACTTGGGAGCACTAACACCTGGTTGTAACCCGAGAACCCATCTAAGAGAGATATCCTTATTGACCCAACTACCCTTTGATGTATATGGTCCATCTTGGGAAAGGGGTAGTTTGCTTTTAAAGAGGCTCTATTTAAATTTCTAAAGTCAATACAGAGCCTGATTTCCCCTGTTTTCTTTCTAATAGAAACTAAGTTTGATACCCACTCTGAAAATCTAATGGGTACTATGATTCCAGCATCATGCATTTTTTCAATTTCTGCCTTAACTAAAGGTAGTAAGAGAGGATTTATTCTCCTTAGTTTTTGTTTAAAAGGCTTTTGATTTTCCTTAAGGGGAATCTTGTGCTGGATGATGCTGGTATCATATGATTTCAGGTCTTTGTATCCCCAAGAAAAAATATCTTTAAACTCTTTGAACAACTCTATGTATTGCGATTTGGTGTGAGCTGGGAGAGTGCTGGATAGTTTGATCATTTTGGGTTCTTCTAGACTGCCTATGTTATGCTCTTCCACGTTGGTTTCCACAGGCTCCATTCTCCGTTCTTTGGCTACATCGTTAAAATCAAAAAGGTGTTCTAAAGGTGTGAGACCTCTTGGAATTTGGTCATTTTTGCATTGTAAAAATTCCAAATCTTCTTGGTCTGTGTTATCAGTTATCTCTGCTTCAAAAGGATTCTCATAATGATTTGTATCAGCAGAAAATGTCATTTCAACTTTCGGGATTTTTTCAATATACAAACAGTTTTCTTTATGGCTAGTTTCTGATATTGGTATGCTTAAATCATTTTCCGATTTCAAGAAATCATCTATGTGTTTGTCAGATTCAAAAACTTGCCAATGATCCTCATTATCAGGCACATCAGGCATGTGTTTTACCTTCACACTGTTGTTCATTTATCTCGGGTATTTGAAAATTGCTGGCATTGAAGGCGAGTTCATTTGCTAGATGATTCAGTGCTCTAGGGATGAAAATGAGTTCATATTTTTCGAAGGTTTTCAATAAATCAAGGGCCGCGTTCCGATATTCCCTAAGCCTTGGATTTCTAGCTGAGTATTCTCCTTTGATTTGTTTTATGATTAGTTCAGAATCCCCTAAGATGGATATCTTTTGGGCTTCTAATTGTTTAAGCAATTGTAAGCCTAGGAGAAGGGCTTCATACTCAACGATATTGTTAGTGCATGGGAAATCCAATTTGTATGAAAAACTTTGATTCGTATTTTGAATCCAAACACCTACCCCTGCACTTGTTTTGTTACAGGATCCATCAAAGTTTATTGTCCAAAGTATATTTGCCTCATTTTCAACTTCTTGTTGCTGTTGATTGTCAATGTTTTGAATTTGATTGAAGGGAAGATTTGATTGTTCTGGTGAACTGATTGGGTGCATGTTTTCCTTATCTGGTTGGGTGATTTCATCTTCGTTACATAAGATAAAGGAATCTAAACTTGATTGAATAGAATATATTGGAGTGTTGTTTGGTTTGTCTATGTTTCTCACCATGTACTTCATGTGAGACTCCCTGTATAGTCTTCTGTTTTGGTTAAAAACAGGGATGGTGGCATAAGACATGTCCATTTGAAGGCTTCCCTGAATTTTGGCTCCCCAAGATCTTGATAAGAGCATGCCATACTTAGGGGGAATGTCAGCTACAACTATATCCATTATTAGACTCTTAGCAGGGATTTGAGCTATATTAACACATAAATATTTGATTAAACCCAAACATTTGACTCTGCTTGAGTAAAAGGAATACAAATCTTTGTATGGTTTAGTAGTCTCTAAGCCTAAGATTTCCATTACCACCTTGGGCATTAGATTGTGTGAAGCTCCTGAATCTAACATGGCATTGTGTAAAATTTTCTCGTGTACGTTCAAGCTAACATAGAAGGGAGGGACATCCCTTTATTGGTATTTTCCTTCCACTTCAGGACCAAACAACAACTCAGGTTTATCATCTGTCAAGTTCAAGGTGTCGGTATCACTTCCTAAGTTCAAAGCTTTCAAAACTTGGTTTTTGTACACTTCTTGGGTTACTAGTTTAGCTAGAGGAATGGAAAATTTATCTTAGCAATCTATCCCTCAAGGCTGAAAGGAAAAATTGACTTGGTGATATTTGCGTCTATTTTTTCAATTGAATTCCTTTCAACAAGTTTGGTTTGCTGGACCTTGTTTGGACTGGTAATTGGGACAGTTTTATTAGGACCACTAGCTAAAGTGCTCGGGGTGCTCTGTTCAACATTTGGCTGGACACTTTTGTCTTTGTTTAAGTCTGGTTTCTTGGCCAAAATGTTGGTTTTCTCTGCTGTATTTTTGAGCTGGTTTTCTGCGTTTTTATTGACAGCAGTGCTAGTGTTCTTATCCTTTGAATTATCTATGCTTCCCTTGATCCTAAGATCATACTATTTGTGTACCTCCATGATTGCATTTTCAAAACCCAATCTATAGTCATCAGAATCTTCATAGGTGTTTGTACTTTGATCATAAGGGAAGAAACCTTGTTCTTCCTCGGTGAGGAAATATCATCCCCACTGTCTGATCCAATCAAGTTTACATGAGATTCTTCCAACCTTTCCAACTCCCTATCTTCCTCATATTGATCTACATATTTCTGTTGGAAGGGAGGTCTAATTTGTTGGTCACTTTCCTTTTTCTTGTCTTGATTGTTTTCTCTTCTATAATTCTGATTTCTATTTCTGTTTTGATCGTTTTGAGGTTCTCTTGGTGGCAGTCTCTCATTTAAATTGATATTTTCAAGAATCCTCTCCATCACCTTCACTAGGCTGTCAATTTTTGTGTTAGAAGATGAGGTTGAGGGTGATAGGTCATCATTATAAGTTACCCTCTTCTTTAATCTCAACCTATTTATTTTCTCGATTATGTTTGCTTCTACACTCAAAGCTCCTTTGTGCATGTATTCCAAGGTTAAGTAATATCTTCGTCTTAATTCATAAGTCATTTCAGCATCAAGGCCTTTGGGATACCTTACCAAGGCCATGCCTTGGGGAGGTTTCATGTGAGGTGGTAGAGCATTGTAAACGCTATTGAACCTAGTGGAGTAATCATGGACACTCTCCCATTTATTTCTCTTGAGGCTGCTATACTATGCTAGTATTTGGAGAGGGTTCCTTTTGAGTTCCCATTTGTTGATAAATGTTTGATGCAAGGCAGGGAGATCATTTATGTTATTAGGAGGTAAGTTTTTAAACCATTTCTTTACATATCCTCCTAAAATTTTGGGTGAAGATCCTCATCTTCAGTGCTTTCTTATTCTATCTCCATAACTGCATGCATCTTCCATCCTATCTACATGATGTCGATGTTGTAGAATCTTTTCCAAGAAAGGAGGGATTTTTGGATTGGTAACTGTTTGTAGTGAACAGAGGCTAGTAAGTATTTTAATACATGTTCACACACACAGAAGAAGGGGAAAGATTTTATGGCAAGAGGATTTAAAAAAGGGAAATTGGTTGTAATGAACTATTTTGGACAAGGATGTTGATGGACAGATGTGGATGTATCGGGGATAGATTGTTGAGCTAATCTTGATGAGAGACACCTAAATTGAGAAGGAAATGTAAATCGGGTGGTGTGGTTTCTCTACTACTGTGTTTTTCACCTTGTTCTGGGATGAAAGTGTCTCGTAGTCTATCTAAATTATATCATCAAGCGACCTAGTTATACAAGGATTTCTTAAGTCACTGCATTGGTAGAGCCGCAATATTTTCGTGGACCGACCAGTTTCCGCGGTGATCCGAAAAATGCTTGAAAATTTAATCTTAGGAGACTTCTAAGTATACTTTCAAGGTTTTCAACTACTTCCGTGGGTTTGGGTCGTGTAGGCTCTAGTATGAATCTTTTAGGAGCCACTATGCGATGTTTTTCGTAATTCCGGGCCTAAAAGAAAAGTTTAACCAAATATGACAATATTTAAGAGGCTAACCGATCTTTTCAAAAGAAGGAAAATTTAATATTAAAGAATTCTATCGTAGTTTGTATGATGCTAAAAAGACTCTGGGGTCTTCCATGGAGTCTTAAGGTCTATTTTTAGGATTGTGGAGTCACCAGGTGGAAATTTTTAGCTTTTTTGGAGGTAAAAGGTTTTGTGGTCCACCACCATGTTTATTATGAAGCCAAACCGAATTTTTTTTTTGGGGTTTTTCTTCCGAGTTATTTCATTATGTCAAGAGAGTGTTCTAAGTCCGATTTTGCACTTAGCTAAGGTGTTCAAACAAATAGAGTTTACCTTATGGCTTGGTAACTGTTCCTTCAAGGTTTGATAAGGGCTAACGGGAATCCTAAGGGTTATTTTCATGATTGTCGCAACTCGTAAGGTCCCACTCGTGATCGCCATTATGTTATGGTATATGTGGCTAATAATCACCGGATATTCTTGAAAATAAGGGATTTCGGAGTTCGAAGGGTACTTATATTGTCGCTAACTCTGGGAGGTCCCACCGTGATCGCCATTATGTTGGTGTCCCGTGTTTTGATAGTTTGGAAAATAAAAGACAAGGCAACATCGAAACTAATATTTAGAGTCCTGTGATCTAGTCCTCTCGCTCTCGCAGAGTATCTCTCGAATGTTTTTTTTCAAAGGTTTATCTTGTGTGCTTAGAATATGGATTTTAGACTAGTTATTAAGTGTGTGTTTCTGTTTTTTGTTTGGTTGACTATACAATTAGTAACATGAAAGGCCTAGGAAAGATATATAGAATGAAGGAACATCCGGTTCATTGGGCAAATGGAGTCAAAAAGAGGTCATAACATACTCATCAATGGATAGGCGACATCGCAGGGAAAATCTTACCAAGCACAAGATCCTTTGTTTTGGAATGAGATGGACATCAATGATTTGGAAAGAGTAGTTTAATTGTCAACGAAGGGATATTGAAAGCATAATCTCTGAACAATAAAGAAATATTTGATAGACAGGGCTAACCATAAATTCTACAAACATTCTTTAAGCAAATAATGACTTCAATAAAAACTTTTCAAAATGAAATCTAAGATTCAGGGAACACCCTATTTCCCAAAGATTTTATTTCAAATGACTTATAAACATAAAAGATTCACTAATAATTGCGCTCATAGAAGAGGGAACAACTAATACATCTATGATTACAACTATAAAAGACCTTTCAAAACAATTGTTCAAGCAATGACAAAAGGGAAAGATCGGAACAAGAATTTTCGACTAACTTAAAACAATACCAAAGGAGATCAATGAGAGCTTTCATGATAGCAGATAAGCATGGAGAACCATAAATCATACTTAAATCAACTATTTGAGCTATTATAGAAATAAACAAGAATGAGGACTAAAGAGAGAGATTGAGGACTCCAAATACCTCATCGAAGGAAACATAAAATAGTGAAGGATGAATGTGCTCCGTGCTTCCAGAGTGATTTCTTAGCCTAAAAATTTCAACCTACTATAGTAAGAAATTATTGAACATAATGAAAACAAAGGAGAAAACATTAAATAGTTCGTAATACTTCACCAATAGCCAAGCTCATGGATCCAATGATAGAGCCTTCTTAGTAACAAGCATGCAACAACATCATCGTGGCTTCCAAGACTTCAATATCATCTTCAACTTCAACATACTATGTATTATTTTAGAGTGTTTCAAATATTACAACTAGTGATCAACCAACAACCAACAATTTCTCTATCTTCACAGAGGTATTTATAGAAGAATGAGGAGGTGAGGTCTGAGCAAAGATCTCCCAAGATAATTAACATGACAATGACTTCGCCATCGAGGGGCTCCTTTTCGATGAAGAAGTTTGTTATGTGTTCTCACTATATTAATGGATTTACATTTAAGATTAAGCTTGGTGGGAGCGTGCTGACCTTTGAGGCTCGTTTTATATTAAAGTAACTGGCTTATTTTGTGCATTAAATTCTCCTCGCGTAATTAACTCTCCGTCGCACCGAGGAAAATATCTTCACTCGATCAATAACTTTGGCCTCTCGCTTCTATGCTTGTGGTTACAAGTGGCACTATGGTTGGGTCGGGAGGAATCAATTTGCCTCGGGCGTGGCGGTGGAGGCCCTTTCTGCCCGATCAAACACTTATGTTTTTCTTTTAACTCCGTGTTTTGTACCTTTGGGGATTAGGCTTTCGATAACTATTTTTAGCCGTGATCCCCACAAATCAGCCGATCTTCATTCTCGCCGCGTTCGTCTTCAACACTCGATATTATTTTAATTGTGATTTAATAACACAATGGCTTGTCGATGTGCAGGTTGCGGCAGGCTCAAATGGCATCACTGTCCCCCATGAAACAATGACTAAACACCTGAGTAGAGCCCCGTACGTTATCTTTTATGGAATCAAGGCACGAGAATCACTGCCCTCGGCCTTCGCCTTGAGTATAATGGAAAACCCATCAAACACTCGCAAAATACATAAAATATTATAAAATCCTCGCGTATTTGGGGAAAAAATGCTTCGCAGGGGGTGGGGAGGAGCGTAGTCGTTGGATGGCAAACTTTCCAACGATGGAGATTTGCTGAGAGTGTGTGAAAAGGAGAGCAAGAGGGAAGTAATAAGTTGTGATCCGTCGATCTACAAGAGATCGACGGTTGGGAGCGATCCGCATGTATAATAGAGAAATAAAGAAAATGGTTAAAAAACCTTAGGCGAAGGGAAAATCAAAAATCAAAATGGTTTCGGAGGAACACGAGCCGTCAAATGAGATCGAATGACTATTCAGATGCAATCGGGGAGGAATTCAATCGACGGGGAAAGATTTTGCACTGCCGCTGTGCACCTTGCGATGCGATTGGAGCAGCCGGGCCGTTGATCCGAGGATCGACTTGCCCGGTGAGAGTGAATCGAGGGATGGTACAATTGGGAGGAATAGAAAAATTTTCACCAATCGAAAAATGCGAGGTGATTGAGTGGTCGGGGAGGGTCGATGCGATGGTGCGACGGCCATCACAATCAGAGGTTTTAATGAACCTGCACTGAGTGAGCTTTTTATAACAACATGCGATCGGGCCATCGCAATCGTAGGGTGGTAATATAAAGTTTGGCACCAAGCTGCTGGCCATGGGTTATATGAATGAAATGGAGGAAGTGAGTTTTTATATATATATGACCCACCCATAGGAAATTTTTTGATGTGTCTTTGCTTAAATCAAACTTATTTGAACCTTTCCGATGTGACAAGCGCTTCGCCTTTTGCGCTGGCTTTACAAAGAAAACAAAGGACCAAGGTTTATACATATGAGCTCAATCGCATCGGAGTTTTTTGCAACCGCAAAATATTTCAGCATTTGGATGTTTGCGACGTGATAAGCGCCGAAAGGGTTAGCGTTGTCTCCACTTCAAAGCGTATGGTGGGGAAGTGGTGCGACTTAGCCCCGCGGGGGCTTAAGTCCATAGTAATAAAAACTTGTTTTTATGAAATTTTTTCATAGTTTTCACGGCATTTGGGGTTTTTGGATAGTTTAAAAATGAGTTTTAAACTACAAAAGAGGATTTTCATGAATGAAGGAAGGAATTATGAAAATAAAGGAGTTTATGGAGAAAAAGGAGAAAATGAAGGTTAGTTTTGGAAGAGGGGAAGGGGAAACATGATGGTTTTAATAAATAGTCTTTTCTCTTGGAATTTGGCAGAAATTTCGAGGTTAAGGAAACACAGTTGGTTTGGACAAGAGGCATGAGGCCTTCAAGAGTCTTCAAGAGCCACCACTTTTTGCAATAAAATTTGTTCCTTGAAAGGCTCCGAAAATGATTTTAGCCACCTTGTGGTATAACAAATTTATAGGTGGCTAACAAAGTTCTCCAATGAAGATTATAAAAGAAGGCTTCGAGGGGTCACTTGGAAGACAAATTAGGCACACACTCAAAAGACCAGATGGAGATCCATTATGATGTGAATTCGATTTCACCGAGAGAGTTGCGTGGCAAGAATTTTGTGCATAGAGGAGGTCAAGAGGATCAAGATCGTGGCTCTGAGAGCAAAGAGAGGGTCACCGAAGGTACTTAGGCTACACGTAAACCCCATGTAGTCTCCACGCAAATCGATGCAATCCAGCTCTAGCACTACACAGAGAATCACACAGATCGACGAGGCTCGTAGGGGTTGATATGGGTGTCAGAAATTTGTTCGAGAGAGATGGGGCATTCCGTATCGCTGGTTTAGAATTTATCTCGTCGAATATTTCCTATAAAGATATCATTTTTTTGAAGAAAACAATAAAACGCTCATCTACCGGCACTGGGTTTTCCCACATTGGGTTTTTCCTTGGGACATTTGTCAAAAAATAACAATGTACATGTGATTGATTCTTGTGCTTATGTTCTCTACCGTTTATTTTCCGCATATATAGTTGTGAACGTTATAGTAGTATTTATTTCGATATTTAAATGAAGATTAAATAATAACTTAATGAAATAATAAGTAGGAGAAATAAATCTATCTTTGCAACTTAATTGAGAATTTTCACATGGTATCTGAGTTTAAAGATGAATAATAGAGAGGGGACATATATCATTGAATGAATATCTACTTTAGCCTGTGAAACAACACAAGGGTTCATGTACCTCCAGAGGAGGAAGTACCATTGGTGAATTCGATGGATCACAATGTATCTGCGGTTACATCTAGATTAGAGGAAGATTTTTCTTTGTAGTATCAAGTACTTACATCCTCAAATGTCTCAGGTATATCGATAGTGGAGCCTTTGCCCACATGACTAGAGTACGAGACTCCGTTTTTCCTACTACCAAGAAGAGAGATGAATTTCAAAATAACCATAGGTAATAAAGCAAAGTGCACCCATTTGGGAAAGGTACCGTAGTTTTTCGGTGATTCCAGGCATGGAAATGTAATCTGTGTCACTAATGTACCGCATGTGTCGGGATTAGGATGAATTTACTCGAAAGGTTCCGCCCAAAACCGATATATGACGTATACTTTATTAGCAATAGATTCTATGTCAAGCACCCCAATTGTAAGAAGAAGACACAAATCGTGTAAGAAGCAACAAGCCGTACAAACCAGCCTGATTCCCTAATGGCATTGGTTGCTATGCTACGATGAAATAGATCCGAATGAGCTATGGCATAGAAGAATGGGCATTCTGTGATCATGGGGTGTTGAGAACTTCCAAGACTATCATAGGTGTTCAAGAATTGAGCACCAAACAAGATGATGTCTCCGTAAAGGATACATTGGGAAATATGTCAAGGCAAAGATGTCATAGAAGCAAAAATGGGGCCAAGGGTGTGTTGATCTAATACACTGTATCAGGCCAATTCCCACAAGAGCCTTAGTGGTGTTGAATATTTCGTCACCTTCATTGATGACCATTCCCAGAAAAACCCAGGATCTACTTCTTGAAGACCAAGGTTGAAGTATTCGTAAATACTTAAAGAGTTTAAAGCTATGGTGGAGAACTGGCTGTGGAAGCTAGTATCAAGGTATTAAAATCAAATAATGGAGGTGAATACATAGATAAATAATTCACCTGACTCGCACAAGGGAAGGCATCGAAAGAGAATGGAGCATCTCCATACAATCCGTAACATAATGGAGTGTCGTAAAGGAAGAACCAGACTATTTTTGAAGCAACCAGAGCTATGCCAGATGACCAAGACATGCCCAAATTCCTATGGGTCAAGGTGGGACACAAATGTTACATTCGCAATGTTAACTCCTCACACTAATTAGAAAGATCATGCCAGAAAGTGTATTCATCGGAAGCAAGCCCAAAGTGATTCACTAAATAGACTTTTTTGGCAAAGACAACTTACTACTGCATACCTGCGTGAGAAGAGGAAGAAGTTGGAGATGACCGAAATGGGGTATTTAGTAGATAAGGCTTGAGAATGCAAAGGCTTATCACATCTACATTCCCGAGGAGTAGAACGATTGGTGCAAAGATATGTGAAATTGATGGAGTGAGAAAGCCTTCAAAGATCACGTCAGAAATGCTTCATACATACGTAGAGGAAGAGACTCTGGTTCAAATTTCAACAACCAAATTAAGTAGATTCAGTCATTTCTCCAAGGCATAGTGATCCAAAGGATGGGTCTCCCGAGGATTTACAAGAAGGAGAGCTATTAAATCCACCCACCACCAATGGAAGAACGACCAGGAACTTCAAATGCATTCGAAGGATAAAGAGGATTTGTTGGAAATCCCAAGAATTAGAAGAGACAGCAGTATGCAGCTCTAAGAGGTATCGTGCCTTGGTTTCTCAAGCGTAGAACTTCCGCTTGGAAGTTGCTCACACTGCATGGTTTGGATGCAATGGTGGAATATATAGTTCCATCATGAGCTGATGTCCGGGAAGTAGTATCCAGACTACGGGAGAGATTTGTTGTAGGATCCAAGTGGATTTACAAAAGATCAAGTGCATGCTTCGCATGACAACATTGAGAAATTTAAGAAGCCAGTTCATGTTTAAGGGGTATGCTCGTAAGGAAGGCTAATAGACTATGAAAAAACCTTCGCCCCCAAAGAGCGCATACACATCTATCGTGTCCGTGATATCCCTTGGTCGCGTAGATGGGATGGGAAATTCACTTCGTATGGATGTTAATACAACATTCTCAAATGGTGTGATAGAAGAAGAAATGTGTATAGAAATAACCGCAGGTATTTCGAGACACATGATCGTAAAACTCCATGTGCATATTGAAGAAAGCATTATATGCACTAAACTAAGCTCCCATATCTTTGTATGGTCGAATTGACAACTATTTGCAGTAAGATGGGATCGGCCAAGAGTGATACAGATCCCAATCTATACTATCTAAGAGTAGGGAGTGAGCCATTGAGAAGGTATTGTATATGGATGATTTTTTTCTTGACAAGATCATCAAGGCTCATCACAGATGCAAGAAAAGAAGAATATAGCTAAAGAGTTTGACATGAAGGATCTAAGACAAATGCACTATTTTCCGGGGCTGGAATTTCGTAGCAAGATGGGGAGATATTCTTTGTCAAGGAAGATACATTAGAAAAATTCAAGATATTTCAAATGGAGGATTGTAGACCCATGACCACTCCAATGATTACCAACTATAGGAAAATTGACACGTCTAGTGATGAGGTTAATCGTATGCCGTACAAACAATTTCTCATAGGGTCATTGATGGACCGGGTAAATACAAGGCCATACATCTCTGTTATGTTGTTAATACCCTAAGTCATTTCCATGGTGGAACCAAGAGGGCACATTCGAAAGCAACCAAGCATGTTCTCGTACATTTTGAGGAATAGTTTGCTTGGATTGAAGTAAACCCGTGACAATGATATTAGGTTGAGTGGTTTTACCGATGTAGACTGGGCAGAAATTCAGCTTGATCGAAGAGTACCAATGGGTATTGTTTCTGGGTGATGGGATTAGGAATGACTTCCTAGTGCATTAGGAAGAAGTCCGTGGTATTGAGTTCACAGAGGAAAAATATGTGGTTAATAGCTTTCGTGTGAAGCCATATGGTTTAGGAAACTGCTAGTAAATCTACTCAACGAGAAAATGGAAGCAACCAATATCTTATGTGATAATCGTAGCTGTATAAAAGCTCGAAAATCGTGTTTCACAGAGGTCGAAGCATATTGATATTTGATGTCACTTCATCATGGACCTGGTACAAATATGGAGTTGTTCAAATGGTACACACTCCAACAAGAGAACAGTGGCGTACATCCTCACCAAGGCTCGGGAAAGACAAAGTTTGTTTACTCTTTAAAGAGAAAAGATGGGGATGATGAAGAATCCTCTCAAAGAGTAGGAATGGAGGATTTAGAATTTAGAGGGAGCTATAGTACAGATGTTGCTACGTTGGCAAGGTCAAAGGTAGCAAGACAGTGGCAACAACATAGAGGGTGCTTCGCAGTCGAACAACATGCAAGAGGGTATTTTGTTGGAACACTTTCCTCACTACAGGGAGTGTTGATTTTTGTAGCATATGAAAGTGGTTCCAAGTCCAAAATTTTGTAGGGAGGCTCGACACCAGCATTCCAAAGAACCCAGAAACGCTTTTAGAAATTCTACTCGATTCAAGAATTATTAAATAATTAATTATTTTAATGGAGACCATAAGTCCAAACTTAGGAAAAGGAAATAATTAAAGGGAATTAATAATTCCGTAGTGTGAATATTCTAGAAAACATGGAAAAAGTCAAGATTTAATCTTAGCCATTGATTAATCTTTTAATCGGCCATTGGTTTCTCAACAAGAAGCTTATAAAAGAATACTTGAGGGTCACTTGGAAGACACCGAGCACACAATCGCACTCAAAGGAGATCCATTTTGATGTAGAATTCGATTTCGGGGCCGAGAGGTCACAGGCGGAAGCGTGTACAGGAGGAGGTCAAGATCAATCGAGATCGTGGTTAGAGAGCAAAGAGAGGTCAAGGTAGCTTTGATACAACATAGAGACCTTACTACCCCCCACGTGTTGTATCTTAAATTTCCAATCGCGTGAGAGAATAAATATGTACTAACACAAGGGCTTGCAGGCTAATATGGGTGTTAGAAATTTGTCCGAGAGAGCTGAATTCAGTCTCGTGTGTTTAGAATTCTATCTCACAAATATTTCCAGAAAGATATCATTTTCTAAAGAAATAATAAAACCCTCATCTCGTTGCACAAGTTTTCCCACTTTTCCGGTATTTGTCCAAAAATCACCGTGCGTGATTGATTCTTGTTCTTATGTTCTCTACCGTTTATTTCTCTCCGCATATATAATTTCGACGTTGTGTTGGTATTTATTTCACATTTCAAAAATATTTCTCGAATAATAAATTATTGAAATAATAAGGCAGGAGAAATAAATCTATCACCGCAATTGGTTGAGAATTTTAATCGTCATAGACATATCCATGCTAAAGAGAAATATACATTTCCTCATGGACATTGTTAATGCTACGGATTTATGCTTCCACCTCATTCAAGATATCATGATAGAACCGATACTAAAACAACATCCAGAGGTACTCTTCTAGTCGATAATACTTCCCGCATACCAACATCGTGTATCCATGAAGTCGTACATCTCCGGCAGAGTATCTCATACCAAGTGTAATTGTCCACCGAAAATATCTCAATATGTGTTTGGAAACCTGCCCAATGTGTACGGAGAGGCCTTACCATGAATTGACTCAATGTTTCTCACCGCGTAGCATATGTTCCATCATTGTTCACAAGGAACATCGAGCCCTAATCAACTGCCTATACTTGGATGGATTCACCAAATCGGGGCCTTCAACTTCTCCACATAATTTATTGAAGTTTATTTCCACTTGCAGGTAGATACTTGAATTTAGTCATCCCAAATATTTCCATCGCTCTTCACAACATATTTTCCTTGTGAAAGGAAAATATCACCGGGCTGGAACTTTGCTTAGAAATTAGTGCATGAGTCCAAGGTCCTTCATTTAGAATTGTGAGGCTAGCTCCTTCGAATATTGCAACATCGTAGCTCACGAGTCCGTCGTAACAGATCATCAACATATAAAACCAATATTAGTGGCATACCTCGAACCTCACCTTGAAGTAGAGGTTGAGATCGTTTATTGCTTCTCGTGAATCCTAGCTTCACCAAATAATTGTTTATGCGGCGTACTCACATGCTATTCTACCTTGATTCAAGCCATACAATGAATTATTCAATCTACAAACATGTAACTTATTATCACCCCTCAAATTTTCAAAATCTCATGCTTGAAAATCACTACAATACTCCTTCAAATTTGCTTAGTTGCAAGATATCATAAAATGATATATTTTATGGTGTATTTAAGTTTAGGAAAACTTTGGATAAGGTCTTAGAAATTATTCCAAGTCACATCTGAGGAGTTTGTTTTGAATAGACACTTTGAAATGATCATAAGTCTGAAATTTTTCCATTTGTCACCAAACTATCTCGAGTCCGCAGTGAATATAGTAGGAAATTAACAGACTACACAAACACCTAATAGTTTCGTAGCAATTCCGACACTTCAATAAACAACCTACACAAAATCGCTAATCTTTATTACCAGTGAATAATGATGAATGATTTAGTGTTGCAAGGACTGCCTTCCCGCATTTAACCATCATTTTAAATCTTTCCATGTTAGGCCATCATTTGTTTATACATCCTCTTATTCCACTATCATACTTTCGTTTTATCTTTCCACACCCGCATTCACTACTAAAGCATCTCTCTATCGTAGCTTACCCCCGTAAAAACCCTTTTAATTGTACTCGCCCCATCCCATTTTAGTTGCTCGTTATCAAGCTGCCCTATCCCGAATAGGTAAAGAGGTAAGGTAAGCCACCGTTTCATCGCACCGGGAATGGCCACGCCTACACCCAAGAAAGCTTACAAAGGAGGTATACCATTCCGTTATGAACCTACAACATAGAATTGGTTTAGAGAATGAATATTTCACAAGAGTTGTTTACAAAGGCAGATGCCATCGAATTACTATAACCGTAAGTGCATCATCCACAGTGTCACGAGATTTTGTGGCCAATTTCGCAGGAACATTTACAAATTTAGGTCGTCTCCATGTCCCAATTTACCTGATAGTATCTCTAAAGTAACAGTGATTCCCGCGTTGGAGAGGAGTGGTTTAAAGCCACCAAATTTGACCTGAAAATTCGTAAGGAAATATTTGAAACCGTAACATGCGGTGAATCAAATGACTATAGGAATTCCTAGAGCCGTCTTAAAGATGATTTTTTCAAGTCGCTAACAAATATACAAAAAAGTATTTTACATGTGAAGGGCATTTTCAAACCATATATATATGTATCATTTCAAATTATTGATTCATTTTTAATAGGAATAAACTCATAGATATCCCATTATATCTCTTTAGAAGTCTTGTAGATGGCGTATAAGGTACAAGGAAATCCCGAAAGGAATGAAACTTCTATTTTTCATCATGGATTAGCGAAATTGCTATTCTTGGAGGAACTAAACAAAATAAACAAAGAATGGGCTTCTACTTCGTTTCATAAATGGATATGAACTTGATGTCTATCACCAAGGAAAGCTCAAAATCTAAAATCTCCTTCTAAGAAAGAAATGGGTGTCAATGCTATTGAAGCAACCCAACATCAAGGTTTAAATTTTTTAGAATACAATTGCGTAGAGAAAAATGATTTAGTTCAAAGACATATCATCATCTATAAGAACTAGAACTAAGAGGAGGACTACCAAACATATTACATGTAGCAAGACCGAATCTAAAGCTAAGAGATCCAAAGGAAATGTTAAAGAAGATGTTAAAGGCAAAGGTAAACTTGAAGACATCCTACAAGCCATTGACATTGCAAAATCTCCCGTAGTAAAAGCGCCTAAAGAGCGTACATCTAAATTTAGTAAGGGACTCATTATTAAAAAAATAGATTTCTCCTCGCATGATTCAAATTTTTATCTTCAAACATCGAAAACCTCATACCAGGTCACAAAAATTTTAGAAATTGTTACTATTGGTGATAGTAATAAGAGAGATGATAAAGCAAGGAGAAATAGAAAAAGAAGTTAATACGTATCACCTATTGAGTATTTAATCTATCAAGGATAAGAAGACAGATAAATCCATAAATATGACTCAAGAAAAACTTAGATAGGTTCTTCTAAAGAAAGGACAAGGTTATAAAGAAGACCGAAAAAGAGGTTTTGATAGAACAATTGAAAATTGTCAAAGATGAATTGGCTGAAACTAAGAAAGATTGGAGAGATATAAGAAAGACAAGATAGATGATAGATGTATAGAAAAAGAAAGACCCAATGCTGTTCATTTTGAGACTTCTATTGCAAAATCCAAGAATCGTTGAAAAGGACACAAACTCAGAAGAAGGTGTCACAGTACAAGAAAGAGGAATTGGTGCCTACAAAGGTGAGAAGAGAACTACAAAGGAAAGTGAAAGAATTAAAAGAGGGAAATGGAACTCAAGAGAACAGAATGAGAAAGAGACTTGGAAAGAGGAGATGTAAACAAAGCGTTTAAAAAACACTCTACATACAATAAGGTAACAATTAGATCAACATATTTTTGTTCATTGTCGAAATGAATTTGTTACCATGTTCAGGTACTTTTGAAGCTCAGATGCAAGTTTTATTGAATTACCTAAGAGGTTAGGCACCACAGAAAAGTGGCAAATTAAGGCCGCTTTTTGCTGCTAATTTCGGGAAGTATCTTTTTTGGTTTTGAGAAGCAAAAAATTGATGGAAGTAAGTAGTTTGAAGGTCATTATTTTTTTTTGGTCATATAACATCTTCCAAGGGTTAAAATTAGCAAGAATATTATATATCAACTTTTGATGCGCTACGAAAACAAAATACAGATCTAAAAAACAAAGTTTTAGCAAAGAAGACAGCCAGGAATAAACAATGATAAGGCAGTGAAAGGATCAAGCATTGTGTGGTGTTGCTCATCATCGTGTGTCAAAGAGTGTCATTTTTTTCCAGTGGAGACTTTAGCAAAAGAAGAGTTTAATATTAATAGTCCAACATGTGCCATACTATCAAACTAACTTTTCCAAACATGGGCAAAGTTATTCCACAAAGGTCACAAGTGATGTAAATGTTTTGTTAATGGCCGTATGGTATAAAGTTAGGATTCTCTCGAGAATGACTGGATTAGTTTTTTATTGTAATTAAGAGTTCTAGTCCTAGTAGGACTCTTACTCTTGTTTTGAATAGGATGTATTGGCCTTAGTCTCTATAAGTTAGTCAACACAGTTTTAAGTAATTATTTTGGGAGTAAAATGGTCAAGCCACTTGGCAAGGTAGTTGTAAAGGATAAAAGGCCTATGAATAATGTATATTTTAAGGTACCATAGGCTGAAAATGGGAATTAGAACAACTACTTTAGAAATGCTTGAGGAGATTTATATACACAGAACAGTGACTTTTTCCTCAAGCCGAGATTCTTATTATACTTCAAATAGAGCTTTATTTATTCTCTCATATGTTTTACTTCCATAGTTTTGATGCTTAATACTTAGAATTCAGAACATGCTCTGGACTTCCTTAAATGATGATTTATGGTGAATTGAGCACTTTGTTTTTATCTTTGGATGTTTTTCTTCAATGTCAAAAGACTTATTATTCAGTAATTCATGTTATTCATGCTTTAATTTCCTTTAGGTGTTAAACTTTTGATGAATCTCTTCTAAATACTTTATTTTTATTCTTGAGGTATCATTACTCAAAATTCATGCACACATGCTCGACTTCCTTTGTGCTTAAGTTATTGAGACCTTTCCAATGTAACACTTTTCATTGAAGTATAAGTACAAAGAACTGCTTTAGAGAAGAAGAGTCATTTTGTTATCTTATCCCTATCAATTAATTTGTAGCCCAATGGTAACTTGTCTTCATCTTTCAACTCCGCAAAACATACAGTAATCACAAACCATAGAGTTAGCCATGTATCTTTATACAAATCAAGAACCCTTGAGAGACTCTCTAAGGTCGAGGAGGCTAAGCCTCTGCACGAAAATATTTTCATTAAATGGTTAATCGCTGAGGTAGTTTGATTAGCAGCCTAATGTGATCCTATTTTGGTGTTAACATGTCCTTGATCCTCTACTTCAAATCCATGGTCGCTCAACATACTTCTTCTTGTAGCATGTCATGGAGAAATGGGAAGTATTTTACATTCATCCGATGAAGGGTCCATCCTTGACTTCAAGGCAAGGAAACTATCGAGAAAATGTTTGTATATCGAGCCACATGTGCAAATATATCATCATAATCCCCTCCCTATTTCTATGAGAATCCCTGAGCCACAACCGGCCTTTAATTTTTCAATACCCATTAATTCCAAGTTAACTTTACATCCACTTCGAAGTTACCACATATTTCCCCTTCGGGCCTCGCACAACATCCCATACATCATTCTTCGAATAGATTCATATTCTTTAGCCATAGCATCTTTCCAGGCTTGTTCTTTACGCATCTTTTGAATGTGGAAGGTCTTGATTGAATCATGGTGCCCATGGTTGTAACAGACCCTAGTACCGCATGGCTTCTTCCTTTCTCTAAACTATCTTGAGTTGTCACATGTCTTCCTAGTAGGAGGTGGATTACTAGAGGAGAATATATGATCCATGGGTCTCAGTGGGATCACTGTCAATATCTGCCTCATATTTGGGCATGGAAGGGCCATCCAAGGTATCCATTTCATCATTCTTCTTGGGAGGAGGAAGTGAAGGGAAGGCCTGTGGCTTTTCCAAGTGCAGCATCTTCATCTAATGTGACATCTCGAGTAATTTCAACATTCCTTTGGACTGTGAATATATATTTTGTATGCTTTATAATTTTCTGTCAGCGCACTCCAACAAACATACTCTTTCTAGTAGCTTCCAAATTGTTCCTCTTCTCTTCGGCACACAGCAAGGCAGGCAACAAATATACGCAGACATCACATCGAGCTTGACACCTATAAATGCTTCTTCAGGTGTTTTGTTGTCTAATGTTTGATGAAGCACAATCGTTTTGAACATATACGACAACATTTTTTGCTTTCCAAAGAAACTTTGGTACCTTTTGATCATGGAGCATGGCATTTGGAAGTTTCTACAATGGACTTGTTCTTCCTTTCGACTACTCCACTTTTTTGGAAGTATAAGGTGTAGTTGTTTTCTTGATGCCTTCCTTCGATAAAATCAATGAATTCATTTGAGTTGTACTTCTCCACCATTTTCGTACTTGATATTTTAATTTTCTCTTCCCCTTGCTTGATTTTCTATAAAGGCTTTGAATTCCTTGAACTTTTCAAATCCTTCATCATTATGCTTCGTATAGTATATCAGTTTTCAGAAAATCCTCAATGAAGGTGATATAATAGAGACGGTTACCACAGAGTGTACAGGCATCAATTATTCAAGTCAAAGTGAAATGAGATGGAGGATGTAATTTATATCTATTTCACTAGAGGGGAATGGTCCCCTTGTCATCTTTCAAATAGTTAAGCATCCTACATACCGTGAAAATTATTGAATTTACTAAACATAAAACCTCAATATTAAATTTTGATTTAATTCTCCATTTCACATGTTATTAATCTGAAATCTCGCATTACATCATAAATAAAATAAAAACCTACACAAGTATACTCAAAGAATACGTACAGTCAACGTTAAAGTGACACAAGGATTTTCAGAAAAACTGCCCCTAGGAAATCAATGCGTGAAAACCCATGATACTAGCTTCTTCGTAGGGTTTTATTATTAATAGATTCTAAGTATATCATATCCGGCACCGAACTCTGCGAACCTCAGAGAAAATGGCACTTGGTGTGTTAATACCTATTCGGAGATATAAAATCCCACCATTCACCCTCAAATGGGATTTAGCGTAATCCTCACCTTTGTCACCCTCCTTCCTGAAACCCCACCACTACTCTAAAATCCCCCCGCGCGCCGCTTAATCTGTCACCACACGCTTAGGAAGGGCTTCGGCACCCCCACCCCAGACTCGGGTTACGCTACCCCCCCGTGCCGCCTAGTCGGCTGTCTCCGTGTCAATCCTCTGGCCTCGCTACCTCCGCGCCACCGTCTCACCGTTTCCCGCGGTATTGGCCGCCACGCCGCTCGTCTACCACTTCTCTATCCTCCGTTGTACTCTTCGCTCTAGGATCGTAATCATCCCTCACCATATTTCTCGCCCACCGAAACACCCAAATTCTTAGCAAACCCATGCCTCTGGGAATTCCAAAGGCTTGCTTCTGCCATTCTTTAACAGTGTGCAGTTCTCCAACTCACCCCAAGCCCTCTTTCTCATACTTTTTACTGGTCAAACATCAATGGCTATGATCTAATATTGAATCCAACAAACTAAGTATTTAGGAAGATGCTTGATCCGATTCACTTTAAGTCATTCTTATCGACATGTTTAATGAATTAACTCTTATCTTTATAATTTTCCAAGTTGAGACTTAGGTCCACTAAAAATATTAATTAATTAACATTCTTAAAAACTATCAACAATTTATTAAAACTCCTTTCTGTCTTAGGAGATCTTATGTACTCTAGTACCTCCACAAATTTTCGTATAGAGTACATCTCTGATGCTACCCCAACACCCCAAAATCTTAACACTCCCTTCTTAGCAAGGAATGTGTTCTAGCAATACCACCCAAGTACCACTCATCTTTTGTATTTGCCCTTGCGCTAATGCTTGGCCTGATGCCCTTCATCACTACATTTTTTTCTCTTCTTCTATACCACCGCCTGCGCACGCAACCGCAACTACATTCGTACCGTGCCTCCTTCTCACTTGCTGCATCGTGCTACCCATAGCACTACCACCAAGTAACTGCCACCGCAACTCGCCATTTATATAAGAAACTCAAGGACAATTTCTACCCAACATTTGCTGCCGCCACACCCTATCATTGTCTGTACATATTTCGTTGTACGTTGTCCTCCCGTATGCGAACAAGACTACCACATCTCCACCGCGTAAGAACATCTCTCTAAGGTCGCATTGTTTCTTATGTTGTTGTTGCATCTACACTCCATCATTCTAAAGCCTCAAAAGCAGCATAACATCGTACTCCTGTCGCAAGCTTCTCGCACGAGCACATCTAATTCTATGCCAACACTGATGCACATCTGATGTATTCTATCCATCCACAAAGTTTGGGAGCTAGAGTATCATCTCGGAGGCTACCTCAACAACTCCAAATTCACACATACTCCATCATGTTGAGCTTGAACCTTTGGAGTCCCGTAGACCAAGTTCTCCAATTTCGAAGCACATCATAATGAAGATATGAGCTAACTCATGCCAGCACTTTCGGATTATTTGTATTATGGAACCAATGCAAATAGTGGCCTTCCGTTGATACCGTAGAGTCCTTCATATATTGTTCCCAAAGTGAATGCATCTTTCATATATGATCCAACGTGCCAAGTAAGAAATTTTCCCTTAATGAAGCAACCCTCATCCCTTTGTCTTCCAGAGAAAATTTATACAAATTTTCTCTTCAATTGAGGCACATACATTATATCATGCAATATAATAGATTCCCTCAAAATTCAAATGAAATTCTGATGGATAAAAAGCCTTTGACAGAGATGAGTGGAGTTGCTTCCAAGAGTAGTTTTCAAATTTGAATCCCTCTCTACAAAGTTAGAGAGGAACTTCTCGTAGCCATACAAGTGATGAGTGGCCCCACTATCAACCAACCAACTATCCTAGAATCTAGAGGAGATGAACTAGTAAGAGCGGAAATAAGGATATATTCGGGATTGATTTTCAACATTACTTACACTCCGGAGAATTTTGACTTCTTTTGTGGATGGTGATCTTCTTCATGATGACTTGGAGCATCTCTCCTTATTCTATCATTTCTTCCATCACAAACATTCCTTCGATCATCTCTCCTTGATCATCGAATATGTTGTTGTTGCTTCCGTATTATACGCAGTCCATTATTCCTCTCGAAATATCGAGCATAATGACCCTTCTTGTGACAATTGTAGAATTGAATATGCTATTCTTTCCTTTTCTTTTAAAATTTTACAAGGAGGCTTTCTTGAATTTGATGGACCTCCTTTCCTTTCTTCTTCTTCTTTCTCATGAGCAATGAATGCAATGGGTTCTCCTTATTCATGCTTTTGAGTCCTTCCTCTTCCTAACATCCTGACTCTTTCTTGAGTGATATTTCCGACAATATCATCAAATGAAGAAATGACATTTTTGTGTTGCTAATAGTAGTGATGAATATTTCCCAAATAGGAGTGGAGACCTCTTTAAAGTCACAACCATCGCCCCGTCAGTACAACTTCTCCAACTCTTTATCAATTGATATATAACATGATATATCTTCATTATGTAAGATTGTATGGACTCTCCTTTTTATTCATATTGGTGTCCTTGAGTTAATCTTTCAAAGTGATGATTCCATTCAAATTGTTGACCTCATACATACCGTTTATCTTGTCATACATGTCCTTGTAACTTTTCAAGTTTCCACATATGCAAGCAAGTTTTCTTGTAAAACATCATCTATAATTTGCTTTTATTTATTCTAACCTTTCTTATGCTTACTTTTGACATGACCAGATGCATTTTCATAGGAGGCTCAAGTACCATTCCTTGAATGAAGTCCAAACATCATCGTTGTTACTTATGATTTCCAACCTAGTTTTCATGCAATAAAATTGGATGAATCACACAATTTCTCATTCTCCTCGAAGGCATGTCATCTTGATTTGACTGTGAAAATTCCTTAAATCTATAATCCTATTCCAACAACCGGTATTAATTCTTCTAACTCATAAAATGATTATCTAATTTATTTCACAATAACATCAAATTAAACACACCGAGACTTTCGCTAAAAAAACTAAGGAAAATACAAGTGTGGGAACAAAACTCAATAAGAAGAAATCATAGACACATCTCATTAATCGTTATTTTTGACCAATGTCCCTTAAAACCCATGGAAAACTAGTGCAGCAGCCGAGGGTTTATATATTATGCGTAATTTTTTGAATACAACTCCGGGATGCCTTGCTATCCCTACAGAGAATATGACTAACAAAGAGTTAGTGAGAAAACCTCAAAATGATACTAGAAGCCCAATTGGCCAAAACTCCTACGGAAAGCCCTCCATTGCCTCTCTCGCAGTCTTCGCGCAGTCACCGTGTAGTCTCTACGTCACCTCGCATGCGTGGGACCGTGTGGCTTCTATGTTTTGGTTTTCCGATGGCTAGATCTCGACCCTCCTGCCCTTTTCTGCCTCACACCCCAAATTTTCTTCCTAAGACCGGATTTGGACTAATCCTCGGCCTGAAAATCGAATGTCCTCTCGGGCCACCGTGGCCGCCACCGTTGGCTCCTCGCAGTCTCTCATGCTACCACTTCCCTCTACCTCTATTGGTACTTCTCTCTCGTCTTCTTTTTCTATGTATTCTCCAAAATTTCTCAGAAAATCTCCAACCGAAATTATTTCCCCCTCTCTACAAGAATCCTTTTGATCGATCCTCTCCCTTAGCACTACTCACTAAAGAATTTCGATCTTTGGATTCTTTCTCCATCTCAGCAGTATCTTCAATTGACCCTCAAGTATTCTTTATAGTCTTCACATTGAGACTTCAATCCGTCGATATTAAATCTCCAATCAATGTCTAAGATTACATTTTGACTTGATCTACTTTTTCTAGAAGTTTTACCCATAGTTTAGATTAATACCCATTAATTATTTTAACTTCCTGGGTTTAGACATAGGGTCTCATTAAAATAATTAATTTATCAAATAGAACTATCTCCGGTGGAATTTCCCAAAATAATTTTTGGGTCATGTTGAATACATGTGTCTAAGCCTCTCCACAAAGCTTGAGACTTAGAGCACATATGATGCTACCACAAATCAACACTCCCCTTAGAGAGCATGTGCTCTAGAAAATCTACCTTGTTGCACAATACTATGACACTCTGAATCATCTACCTCTACGCTGATGATGTTTGAAACGTTTTCCACCAACCACTACGCCATCACAAGAGTTGTACTCCCGCTCGACCCTACCACAATCAAACACCGCATTCGTACTCGCAACTCCCTCTCAAATTTTGCATCCATCAAGCAGCACCGCCACTATTAACACATCACCGCAAACTCGCCTGTTGAGAGAAGCAAATCGAAAAATCCGAGCAACCAACAATTGTTTAGGATGCATCTCGATGTTGGAAGCTCGATCACGTTGACTCTACACCGTCCCTTTGAATCTCTATGCTATTGTTGTCATACCGCACCGCACCCTCTCTCGCACCGTTGTAACTCTCCACCGTATCGATCATATTTAACACCTAAATTACCGCATCCGTTGCTCCAACAATCCTTTGCATTCAACTCGAAACTCATCCAGCCTTGCTACTATTGATTTTGGCTTCCGCAGCAAGGCCGTGATGAAAGAGGTGGACACCTTAAGGATCCCCGCCTATCCGCAACTCGATGAGATATAGTTCTGCATCACCGCCACGCATCGCTTCATGCATACATGTGGGAAATCATTGAAAATTATGATCTCACTCATATTGCTATTGTTATTCTTTGCGGCTTCTGCAGAACAAGGCAACTACCGCAATAATAAGTCTAATGTCCTCGCATCCTCGAAGTACATTCATAGGGGTGATTTCTTTGAAACCGAATTCTCCGAGTCTTGATCTTCAATGGGAAATCTCTTGGCTCTCCTAGTAACTCGCATTGTCCTCCCGTGCCGGAAACCGGGTCGTATGGATATGCACCTGGTTTATCCCTTCGGGATCAAATCGGCCTAAATTTTGCAACTCGACAATTCACACTCCCTATATCACCGCCACTAGTTCTGCAACTATCCTCTCGTATCGAATGCAACTAGCTATGAAACTATCATATAAATGAATGATTGCATCCGCCGACATTTTGATCCTCCTACTACTCGATTCTATTAGGCTCCTATAAAGAAGGATACCGATCCATGTGAGAAATTTGCAGCAAATGGATATAACTGCTACTCTTCCATGGATCATGCCTGCACCAAGGTCATCTCCGACAAAAATGGGGAACAGAACTAGCTCCCTCTCTCTCCTCTGCACCGATGGTTTATTTACGCACTCCTTTGCTAGAGATAGTAGATCTACCACACAATATTGTCGCTAGATATCAACAACTAGAATTACCCGACTAGGAAATTCTCCTCGAGGAAGATACCCCCACAAGTTGCTGACCCACTATCCCTAACCTCTCCGTGCAACGACTGATTTTCCCTCGTTTTTTTCACCAGAAATCGGAGTTTCTTGGGCATGAAATCTCCGAGGTCGAATCCCAAAAAATTTCTTCGATCTCTCTCCGACGCTTCCCGCATCAACAATCACTCACAAAGAAAATTGCGTCCTTCCGGCACGTTAATCTACACCGACCGCCTTGCGTTGCTCCCTCCGCCTACCAAACTAGAATCCGTTAAAAATCTTTCCTCTCTTTCGACTCACTTAGAGGGAGATTTTCCTTCCGGTTTTTCCTCCCGTTTGGACTATGTGTGAAAATTTCAACTTGAAATCCCCATCGTATTATTTGATGTTATTTCTTCTACTTATTATTCTATAAATAAGTTATTCATAGAAATATTTTCAATAAAGTTATTGAAATAAATTCAAATGTAGACTTTAATAATATAATTACTACGAAGAACAATATGAAAATACTAGCACATAAATGACATAGATATTTTGGAGATAATTTGTCTCAAAAAACCCTTATACACAACCCCAGCAGATGAGGGTTTCTATTATTCAACATAATATTCTTGTACA
Source organism: Pinus albicaulis (assembly GCA_034641835.2). Taxonomy (NCBI): domain Eukaryota; kingdom Viridiplantae; phylum Streptophyta; class Pinopsida; order Pinales; family Pinaceae; genus Pinus; species Pinus albicaulis. The sequence goes on along the minus strand of JAXQQM020079089.1, from coordinate 166,123 downwards.
ATTTAATAAAGGCCAGCTCACGTAAGAGAAATTATGATAACACCGGGAGGAAATTATTCACAAAATAAACATATGATGAACATCGTGGAAGGACCGTTGGCTCCCTAATTTGCAAGATTGCAGAACAAGTAACAGTAGAACCACATCAAACCACTTTGGAGTCCAAGACCTAGCCTTTCCCCGTTCCGTAGAGGATCTCTCTATGTTTATGATTAGAATCGATTTATCTTTATGCTTATGTTTTTCTGATTTTGGGCTAGCTATGAAGTTTTGGGGTTGTTTGTATTGTTTGGCCGATTGTAGGTTGAATAGATAGAGTGTGGAAAGCTTAATCCATTAGGCTATGGAGTCATAAAAGGTTTAAATTGTACATCAACTCTTCAAGGGTTTTCATAGGGCAAGCTAACTATATCAAATGGATCTTCTTAGGTAAGAGATGAATATGAGATACGTAAAGTTGTGAATTTAGTAAAACTAAAGGACAATTAAGAATCCTTTAACTTTAATTCAACAAGAAATCCTTTAAGATAATAGCTATAAAAATAGTGATAAATTAAGAATTCTTTAGCTATACTTTACTAAGAAAGCCTCAAGACAACAATCCAAAGAATACTAAAGAGTGCGCTTAAGAATTCTTTAGTTATAATTTTAGATAGAGAAAACATTCAAGATAACAGCCTGTAATTAAAGAGCAGAATTCTCCTAATTCTTGAACTAAACTTCAAAGAAGGCCTTTAAGATAAATAGTTAAGGAGAAACTAAAGAGTAGAACACCTCTAATTCTTTAGTTAAGCTTCACTAAGAAAAACCTTAAGACAACAACTAGGTAAAGCTAAAGAGCATAACACCCTTCCGAATTCTTTAGCTATACTTTGCAGATGAAAACATAAAGATAATAATAACAGGAAGAGTTACAAGTGCCTAAACAACATATCTTAATCGAAAATTTTTGTTCTATTATCGTAGAACGATAACAATTTTTTGTTCTTCACTCACTGGCATTTTAGACTTGCGAACCTTGACATCATTTTTTCTTTGAAAGCAAACTATCTATTTCTAACCTTATAACGTCCAAAGGCTCGTATTAGACCGATGAGCTCTTCATTCTCTACCTAACTACTTATTTTCCAAGATTAAACAATTTGACAAATTTTTATTCACTAACTATCAACATGAAATTTAAATCATGAATGAATCAAGATTGAGAAGTTTGATCATCATGAATTATGGAATTTTTTTGGACAAGCCGCACACAATATTATTTTTGCAAAAAAGTAAACTAAAAATTGAGGGCTTTGGTCTGAATCTCTCATTTACTTATCTATCCCTCAATTTTCTTATTGGTTTCAGATTTAGGCTTTGGAACCAATGTCTTTTTAAACTTATCTATTGATAAGCCAAGTTTAAATAGTTTGGAAAATCTTCATTTTCTAACTTATCAACAAAAATTCAAAATTTCTAGGCCAATCATGTTTAGGTCAGAGTGATCGAACAAGACCTTTTTCAAAAGAAGTGGCATTTTACTTCGCACACTTTCGGTAAATATTATTTTTGGTATGGGCTAATTTCCTTTTGTTTTATCTACCCTCTTTTCTTTCTTTTATATTATATTTTTTGATCATTTTTTCTAAGATTTTGTTTAAGAAATGTTATATACAATGCTGTTCTAATCTAAGATTCTTAACTCGAAATAATGTTTCAAAGATCCCCGACATTGATAGGACCTCCAAACAACTCGTTCCATCCATTTCATGTAAGAAGAATGCATTATTACCTCTTGCATAATGAATGATGTATGGCCTTTCCAAAGGTTATCAAACTTTCCATGCTTGCCTTTGTCCTCTCTTCTTGAATCCCATTTTAATCTCTTGTCTCCCCCAATGTTGAAATCATTTGCTTTGGTCCTCTTGCCAAATATTTTCTTCACATTTTCTTGTAACCACTATGATCTATTGTACACTCCTTTCCTCTCGGTTTGTTGCGCCTAAATAGTTTTATTTATTCTTCTTTGCATATCGTCTTCTTCGTGGATCGCACCTCTTGAATGAGCTTCTATTAATAGCATTCCTATGCTATTGCAAGACCGCATCAATTCCATGTAATTAGACATAGGGTGACATATCAATTGAATTCTTGTTTCTTAGCTTGTTCCATTTTACAATGCATGTACGAATCTATCAGGCCATGATTTCTTATTTCTCCCAGCAAATTTTTAATGATGTTCACCAAACACTTATTTGAGGATTCGCCTAACCCATTAATTATTTTAACATCCTAATTTTAGACATAAATGGTCTCTTAAAAATAATTAATTTAACAAAAAAAAATATCTCCTAGGTGGGAATTTCCCAAAAATCTATGGGTTATGGGAATACATGTGTCTACATCTCCACAAAGTTTGAGACTTCAGAGCACATATATACTACAAATCAACATTGACTAGATTGACTCTTTCAACCTTTCCAAAGATGATCGTCAACTTTGTCTCCCTTCTCGACTTGTCCTTCACCTTTAGCTCTAATCCAGACTGTTAATTTTAGATTGTTCTATACCAGATCAATTACATTAGCCCAATTCCAAACTTGTTCTATGCCGCATCAATTACATTAGCCCAATTCCAAACTTCGCTTAGCAATATTTCCAATTACAATTAGTCTTTCCATTCATCAATGACTAAAGATAGAACAATAAAATTAATGACAAAGGAGACAATCAACACATCAACAAGAGACCAAATTTTTCAAAGACCAGGTGGAAAAACCTACTCACGGGAAAACCCTTGAAAATATTCTTCTATTATATTGTCATAAAATGTTCTCAGCAGAGAGCATGTGTTTAACCCAATACAATATGTACAATAATACAACCCAAAAACTTCAAGAAACTTTATGGCAGAGGTTAAATATATCAAAGACGACTTCGATTCACCTTCAGAAAATTCAGAACCTTCATATGGAAGTCAACAACAATCAGTTTCGCAGCCGCTACTCTAAGATTTCATTCTGTTTAGGATTCCGAGTTTCGTTACCTTGTCTATATCTAGCCCGTATATGCTAGTGTTAAGCCCACGACCTTACCCAAAAACCCCACTTTAGAGCAACTCGTTAGACCGTGATTTCTGTACCCTCTATACGATATCTTCTTCAACATGTATCGAACTCAATCATATAGAAGAGACGAATATGCTTGATGTCATGATGTCCAAATGAGCTTTATAGGTCGCTTATATTTATATGCTTAAAAGGGGTGCCAATGATGTCCATTTGATGTTGAGGGTGACTCTGTCTACATGAGTGAAGCCGACCTAATCCACATCAGCAGAAAAATAAAAAATCAACTTTTTCTTATTCGAATGAGGTGACTTTAGTCGATTTTGGTCCGTCGCAAGAGGAACCACATCATCATTTCCATCAAGAGTAGTCCAAAGTGGAATTTGACTATGTATTGACATAATTTAACATGTCGTTAAAGCAGTAAAATAATGACCAAAATAATGCTAAATCCAGCATCAACATGATGCATCTGACATCAAGATCCACTACTACTAGTATTTTCATCGACCCTCTCAAGTTGCTATCAATGCTAACTTTGCATTGTGCCTTACCATGTTTCCCCGCCAACTATGCTCGCATGCTCAAACTCCGCACCCCCTATCCACTACGTTGTCACTTCGCACTTTCTCGACCAATAGAGACTACTCCATGCTACTTCTCATTCGGGGCACCCATAGCAAGGTATTGATCCAAGAGGTGGACTCCTCAAGGATCATTCCCACCGCATTTACTGGCACAAGCCGAGATCACCCCAATTCCTCCCTTGGAGATATGTGGGCAATCATGGAGAACTCCTCCTCCTCGATCCTCGTGCAGCTGCAACCGTTGACAAGGTTTCTCTAAACCTTGTCCTTTATTTCGAGAGGACACCTACAGCTTAGTGACCCATTTCTGACCACTCCAAACACTTCATCTTTGAGATGTCCTTTTTTTCTCCTTCGCTTCTCCCAATACCCCTTAGATTCAAGGACCGCATTCTCTTCCTCCTCTCGGGCTTCAAACTCCACTGCTACTATCGCCATCAAGTTTACACTTGATCATATCTCACCTCATCTCTTCCCTCATGGAAGAGCAAATGCTTGTTTTTTTCCCAATTGGGTGACATTTATTTGCCCGGGATGCTCTGTAGACAAACACTTTAGTGGACAGTAGCAAGAACTTGTGGTAGCCGAGACCATGTGTACGTATGCATCATACTAAACACAATTGATCTATTATTTTGGATGTTTTTCAGCTTGTAGATGTTGCAGCTTGCAACAACAGCACTGCAATGCAGAGCGGCAAGGTTGGTAGCATTTCAAAGAAGGTCACAGTTAACACAAATGTAGCACAAATCGCAGTTGGTGGACAAGAGGCCGGTGACATCAGCAGCGTGATAGAGGATGGTATGTAGACAGTGTGTTGTAAGGTGTGCAACACTAGAAAATATTTCCTGCTAAGAGGGACATATCCACGAAAATATTCCTCGCTAACCACGAAATTTTCAGGGAGATGCTAGAATACATGAGAACTCTAGGACCTTAAATCGTTTCGGGAAATTCCTCCAAGAGATGGCTTAATTAGATTATTATTCGAATTTTAAATATTTCTATGTCTAAACTTGTGGAATATATGAATTAATCATAAAATTAATTAATTCTGTGAGAGTCATCTAGAAACTTCCTAGCCATCGATTGAGTTTCACCCCGTCGTCGGTACTCCAAAAATGGATTATAAGAGGAATTCATTGATAATTTGGAGGAGACACATCGTGAACACCGTGTTCGATTTCCTTGGAAAATAGATTTCATAGTAGGATTGAAGAAGGTCGAAGGCTTCAAAGATCGGCCATGTTGAGGGGTAGGGAGCGTTGATGTAGAGGAAATTTTCCGTATTCAAGAGGGAGCAACAAGGGGATGAGTTGTTGAAAAGTGTAATTGGGTTCGGTCTTCATAATGACTTGTAATTATAATTTATGTAATGAGACAAAGATAATAACAGGCTTTGTAATGTTTACTCTGGCTTCATGAGCATGGAGTTTTTATTTTAGGTCAAAGATTTTGATGTCTTTAAGAGTTTTTCGTCTTGTAAAAGACAAATTATTGATGTAAAGTGATGTTACACTTGTATGAAGTGATGTTACACTTGTAAAAGACAAATATTGATGTAAAGTATATGCTCCAAGATCCTATCATGAAGCTCCAAATAATTTGCTCAAGTATGCTGGAATATACCCCTTGGTGAAGTCAACCTACTCACATGAGACCATGTAGGCCTGTAACATAGACAACATATGAAGATAACCAGAAATTATTTGAAGACAAAGGAATTTAGATTGGGTCTATGACAGCAAAGTAGTAAAAGGGTTCTCTATTGATGCTAAATGAGTGAGAGATCAAATGAAGGAAGGAGGCCATTAAAGGATGCGAAGGAGGGGTGATCGTTTTTGTTTTGAAGCAGCAATATTTATGTATTCTGCTGCAGTAGAAGGCCGAAAATTATCCCAACAAGGTTCATATCTAGAGTGGTGCGATGAGGAAGGGGCCACCAACCAACAAAGGAGGTCACCATTCGCCGTTGAATATTTTCTATACCTCGCCTCATCTCAAGGATAATTTCGAAGAAATTTTCATGAGGCCATATAAGCCTGCTAGTCTTGGGTCTCAGATTCCTTAATTATATATTGCATAAAGAAGAGTTTCTATAGCAAATAAGAGATCACATTCTTGTGTATCTTGGGTGCAAGAAGAAGGCTGAGGAAGAGTCTATCGGAGACCAAGGTCAAATCATAGAATAAAACAGAAGGGAAGCACATCAGCTAGGGTTGTGTTTTACTATACAACAACCCCCATTTATTTTTATAAATAGACCCTTAGAAATAAATAAGAAAAACCTTTTTAAAAAAAAACTTTAAAAAAACACTTAGGAAATAAAATTACCAAAAGGCACATCGCTCATCATATATGTTACTTTTTCAAAGAAATCTTAAATCATAAAATATATGAACAGTGAGATGCACTCTTTAGAAAGATTACTTTCCTTTTTCGCATCGCACTCGATTTAGCTAAAACTTAAAGGAACAAAGTAATAAAAGTTGCGATAACTCGCGACCCGACGAAGCGAACAAACTTAAAAATGTAAATATTTTTCGCACCGCATCCATTTTTTTCTTTTGCAAATCGCATTGCGCGCAACTTATAGTATAGACTTAAATATATCTTTTGAATCTTGCGATCTCGCGACGGCGCAGATCGTATTTTACAGTCGTTTACGAGACAATCACGAAATATTATAAGAAATCTATTGTACTTGTGCATTTAATAATCTCAAATGGTGGTGAAAAGCAACTTATGTCATATCGGATTGAATTTCGCATCTTAACAGCCTTTAAACGACACATTTCAGAATCCGTGTAAAGTCATGTCAAGTATTAAATTTTGAAATCATAATGAATGATGAAAAGATGATTGATAATATGGACAGTAGTTTCGCGTGAGTTTGAAATAAATTCTCGATACATATTTGTAAATACTTACAGGATAAATTTCATTTTCATTATCGTAAAACATTTATCGAATCGAGAGAGCCCAGATGAGTAAGAAAGGTAAACAAATATCTCAAGCATCGTCCTCGAAGATAGATATTCTTCGCTATTCTTAGACACTATCCGTAACAAGGATTGTGGTGTCTCATCATGGGAGGCCGTGGTATAAAATATTTGAGGATGAAGGGCCAAAATGGATAACAAATATATCACAGTTTGAGCACCGAATACTTTCGCATAACCCTTTCGATGTTGCATGCCTGCCATTCATAAGATAGCCGCAAGACCAAAAATCAAGTGCGTTACACGTATATGATCAAGTGGGCAATGGAAAATCAATATTGAAGACAAAGTATTTAAGAATTCCATAGGAGACTATGGGTTCTTTTAAAGTCAAGATTTGGCAAACATGTATCATTTACTAGCTCCGCAACAGCATGACAATATACATGTGCAAACTTTCAAAGCCGAACATCCAGACCATCAAGGTCATCCATGATGGAAGGACAATGAGGAAAATCACAAGACAAATCAAAGACAGTATATTGCACAAATCCCTCATCCCTATTGCTTTGCTACTTGTATGTTGTGTAGGTTATTTGCCAGACCGATAGTACTAGGTTTTCAGAGACTGGTTCCCTTAATTGACGCAATCGTCAATTCATCCATTTTGAATTGGGTAGACCTTTTATCTAGTTATTTAGCCAAACACATTGCCGAATATAGGAATAAAAGGAATGCTTCACCCCAAGAAAATTCACCCTTTTTCATTTCCGCTTATGTTATGGATTCCATTTGTTATATTTCTACATTTCCAATCATGGGTTGGAAAATGGACCATTACAGCACTTACTCCAATCCATATTTACCATGAAGAACTCGGGATTCCAAATACCACTTTGCATTTCTATAAATTCTATTATGGAGTTATTTTTCCTATGTATCAAATGATTTTTGATAAAAAGATCCCTAGGGTTTCCAAGTGAATTATTAGAGATATTGTTCCTACAAACATGGTTTGGCTTCTCAAGAGAAATTTACTTATGTTTGAGTATTTGGAAGTTCGATCTTCCATATGCTTTGCCATATTATGTTCCAGATAGATTGTTTAGGAGAGAAATAGCTAATCAACTTATTAATGGTGTCACCAAATAGCTAAAGGATGACAAAAAGGCTATTTGGCCTCATTCCCTGGTAGAGACAAAGGTGGTACTTCTTTTGCCCAGCCAATATCGTCATACATATGAAGAAGCTCCTAACATTCGCATATTAAATTTAGCATTTATGCCTAGGAGACTCCATGATCCCAAGATGAAATTAAGAATTACATGGCAAGACATAAGACCAAGCCTTTTGTAAAAGAAGAGGATCGGGGCTTTGATGACTTCTTTCGTGGAGTCAATATTTTTCCAGATATTAAGAGGGCTTCCAATCAATCAAGTCAAGAAGATATCGAAGCTTTTTAGGAATACGTAAATAAGAGATTAAAGAATGTCCTTGAATTTTCAGTTATGGAAGAAGAAAACACACTCCAAGTGTTAGTCTTGATGAACAAATGAAGGATGATTCTAAAATGAATCTGGTCAAGCCTCAACAAGAATATGATAAGACCCATCAACTGGGAAGATGAGGCCGAATCTACAAAAGAAAATTCGGAAATTGAACATATTGTTCAAGATATAGAGTTGTGAAGAACAAATATAAACAAAAATGTCACTCTAATCAAATACAAAAGAAATTCCAAAAGGTTAGATCATAGAAGATGTAATATTCCAAATTCGAAACAACTCATGAATCATGCATTAAAAATGCATTTCTAGCAACTTTTGCAATAAAAAAGTAAAATTATCACTTGGAACCCATAGATACATCCATATAGCATCTAAATAAATAGGAGATCATGAATAAATGAAACTAGGTGGGTTAAATAGACTCCCCACACTAGTGTAGCTGAAAATGACTAAAAGCCCCAAAATTGCATTTTACCTGGGAGTTAAGCCATAAAGTGACTACTAAAACATTATGAGGGTATTAACTCAAAAAATAAGAATAAACATAGATCTACTCATTATACAATCATGCTCATAAACTGAGATCTAGTCTCTCCTTATACAAAACACAAGACAACCCGACAAGGGTTTCTCGTCAAACACTCTACATACAATGGGAAATTCAAGATTTAATGAATAACCACCGAAAAAACTGAAGTAAATGAGTGTATAAGGCTGGAAATATGTTTTATCTGGATGTTTATCCCTCAAGGGCTTCCTCTCCCATTAAAGGATGAACCTCTCAATCACAAGGAAATCAAAGAACTAGAGGCCACCAAACCATGACCGAACAATGCCTCCAAAATAACGCATTCCCCACAGGAACAAGACTAGGAATGTATGGGAAATGTGTGGTCTGATACAAAGATCTGAAACAGCTCTTCTGAGCTTCAAACAGGTCTCTCAAGTGGCTGAAACCTTCCTCTAGTGAGAAACTAGCTCAGAACCGGGATTCCAATCCCTTCCACCGCCGCACCCAAAGAACACCGGTATAATCTAAGGGAAAAAACCGTGTGGTTGATGAAGATGATGAAGCTTAGCCGAAAAAAATGATGTGGAGTGATGACTAAAATCCTCCCAATGAGGCTCCTCAAAGGAAAGAGGTGGGATTCCCACTGAACACCGAGTGCTAACAACACCGCAACTCCTCGTTAAGGAGCAAGCAAAGAAAAAGTCTCGGGCAGCATAAGAATAATAATTTAAGACATGAAGAATAATGATGCCATCCTCTTTCCTTATATAAAACACAGTTTACTGCTCTGGCCCCACCTTAATTAGGTCATTCATCCAAATATACATCTCCCCTCCAAAACTCGTGTTATTCCTCCTTAGATTCCTCCTCCTCTAAAACTACTTGCTGATTTTTTTTTTTTTATTTAACAACTTGATTTTACTCCCGTTCACACATGGAGGTGTTTTATTAGGCTATAAAGAGTGTCTCCTTTCACACTTGGAGTGTTTTTGTCCTCTTAGAGAGACTTGTAGGCTTTTATACCCATTTATTCATCGACTAGAGTCATAACTCTAATGTTCCATTTAGCATCGAGGCTAAAATTTTGGAAGACACAAGCCCCTCCTCCTGAAAATATTTTCTTTTCCCTCAAGAAATGTATAGGAGAAAATTTCTCCTCCTCAAGGTATTACAGGTTTAAAATACCTCCTCATCAAAATTTCGCAGGAGAAGATAAATAGAAGGAATACAAAGACCTAAATTAAACCTATTTCTCACAAGGTAACGCCTCACTATAACAACACAAGAGTGTTATAATGCAATGAATATTTGAATAGGCCACTTTTTAGTGGCTAGGGCAGTTGTGTTACCCGTGTTTTAAGTTTGAAATGGGAAAATCGTGGAGAATGATTTGAATCTCCATTTTTTTTCACAATAGAGACAATAAAAAAGGAAAATCGCAAAGCACCAATTTTATCGGGCCTTGCCATAAACAACTCGAACTCTCAAAGAAGGCAAAAGCATGAGTGAGGAAAAATCTCAAGGCTTTTTACATTCAAAATTAAAGTAGAAAGAGAAGGAATGATTTCTCTCTCCATCTCCTATAAATGGAGTTGAAGGCTCTTGGTTCAAGTTCGAAGGATTTGGCTAAAGTTTTTGAATACTTGTGAAGTAGAGATCATTGTTGTAGTAAAGGTCAAAGGTCAAAAGAGTTTCATTGAGAAATTGTTGATCAAGACATCACCACTTTGGAGAGATAGGAGAGATTAAAGGCCGAGATGGGTTTGGTACAACCGATGGTTGTAATCCTCCTTTAAATCAATAGAACTCTATCTATTTTGTTCATTATATCCGTTGATATTTTCATTGTTATTTAATAACTTATATAGCATGAGATGAATGGCTGAGATATGCATAGTTTAAATGTTTGTTATATATTGAATGAATGGATAGGAAATATATGTTATGGTAGAGATTAAGTACTAGTGCTTTAATTGATCGTAGGGCCAAGATTTGGAGCCGGTGAAGGAGAACCCCTGCCACGCCAGTGCTCTGGTGGACTCCAAGATCATTAAAGAGGTAATATTATATCTCGTTCTATCAAGTTGTTTTAAGTTAATATGAATATGTATGTGCCATATTTGTGAACTATACAAACACCTTACCGTCTGCCCTTGTGCACCTAAAGCTCCGCCGAGAGATATTCTTTATAACCAACAACCCAAGAATTTTACCCTACAAAGAAATTGCGATCACTGGGAGTTTCCCTATATTTTCCCACTATTTTTCCTCCTTTCTTTCCTCTTTCGTCGCACTTTCCGACCGCATTTATGCCCAAGAGACATTTCAAAAGCTCGCAGAGTTCAATCTTTTTCTCAAGCGACCATCTCAAAACTTTTCCCCGGCTAACACTACACTGTGGGATTTCTAGCAAGGCTAATGGCCGGGCTCTACTTAAATACAAGGTTAGTCTCCGGATTAACGTTGTCTTTACTCAGAGATGCGTAATACTTCCACTCAAAATTTGTTGTCACCGTTATATTATGTTTTGTCAGTGCATTTTGGCCAATGCAGATTCTCCTCGATTAACCGTGCTTGTTTCTACTAAGTTGTATTTTTGTTTGTTTGCTCTTGTTTGAAAATTTAGTGTCACGGCAAAGCATTTACTTTTTTAGAGAAGAATTTTTTTTTTTTAGTTTTTCTACATCTAGCCGAGCATCAGCTCATAATCGTTAAAGAGGTAGATAGAAGTCTAAATCTTTAAAGTTGAACCGTGCTAATGGAATGTTAGTGCATGGATGTTGAGAAAACCTCTCCTTGTAGAAATAATCTTCATCGAATTGAATATTTAGAGCATATTTTTGCATGGTTTCTTGAGTCGCAGTCCCACACATTTCATACATCCACTGCTAAAGACTAATAATCAAGTACACTAAGAATCAAGTGATAATAAAATCAATCACAATTACTCTTTGAGCTCACACAAACAGTAGTTCAGTTAGATCCTGGTTAGAAAGGAGAAAATCACCCAAGATCTCAAAACATGAAACCAGAGTCATTAACGAGCGAAACTTACCGCACTCATATTATCGGGGACCGGCCTTTACTGTAGCTCAGCGTGAGACAACACTTGGCACAAGAAGGTAGCCCGCCTTCGACCGCATCCTATGGGCGTGTTATATATTGGGGTTCCTTGGGGATGTCGAAACTAGACGGGATCCAGGTATTATGCCCATATAGCATGTTATCCCGATCGTGGACCCCACCGATGATGTATAAAAGATTCGAGGTATCTTTAGTGGCCATATTTTTACTTTCGACTTACACAAGGTGACCGGGACGGTTGTATCGTACCGAAATAGATGGACCCATTCTCGTCTCTGCCTTTAGGCTGAGTGGCACCCGTGCCTTCACGAGAGTGCTTACACCTATTGTATGAGGTTCGTGCAGCTCTAGGAGTGACCGCCCGTCATCAGACACTAAACCCTCTATATACTACCAGACATCGATTTCATCAACAAAGAACGTAGTATTGAGACAAGGCACCCTATTTTGGTCGTCATTACTGATTTTAGAGAGTCATTTTTTTTTTTAGGTGTGTGTTTTATCACAGTTGAGACTTTATAATACATCACAATTTATTAAAATTTTGTTAAAAATAAACAAGTCACCGTGGTACCATCCACCTACGCCTGCCCCACAGCTCCCAACGACAAAGTATACGACATCCTCTCCCACTCTGGAGGAACAACTGAACTCAGAACTCATGCCTTCACGAAAGAGAAGTCTCCACCGACAAACACCGATTTACACATAGCCTAATATCATACTAATTTCAGAGGAACTTTTCAATGGGAGAAGTGAAATTTCATTACAATCTCCTCCACTCACCGATCCGTTGGGGCCTCGTGATAGTTTAGATTCCACCACGCTAGGATATGTCTTCACGCACAAACATCCATTTCACCACCGGCATCCATGGTCAATGCGTCTGGCAACCATCCCCGGTTCAATACTCATCTCTCACGTTGTCGCTCTATGCCATCACTAGGTAACCCTAGTAGTCAACATATACCTAATCCCAACCCTATGGTCATAACAACCGCCAAGAGTTTCACCGAATCCCTTCAAGATTCCCACTCCTACCAGGACTGACGTTGGGACCTGGCTTCGTTGTCTTCCCACGAGTGTGACTACTTTGGCCTTTAAGAACCCTTTCACTGAACCCTGGTCGAGTTCAAACCCCCTCGCTACTATATCAGGGGGCAAAAGAGCCACCAAAGATGCAGTAGCAGGTACTCACTTCGCATTCTGAGAGGGACAAACAGTATAACCTATTGTCAATACTATTCCTTAAGTGGCTCAAATATAGGTGTAGGGTCTATGCCTTTCCAACCCAAGAAGGCTGCCTCCTGTGGAGATCTACTGGTGATCCATATAGACTAACCCACCCCATCCTCCATTTGGAATGGGGGGCACTTTTATACCGGGAGCAACCAACCATTCGCCCCGCAATAAATATGCCCTATGGACAACAACCATATGTCCCTACCCCTCCACCTATAGAAATTTTTTATCAAAGTCCTACTTATCCTCCTTCGGTACACATGATGGGTGGACCCTATGCTCTAAATAGTCACCATGTTTCCCACAGATTCGGGGCAAATTCATGCACTTCATTTTTGGAAGTCTGACATCCTCAATATCCATAAACGACTAATGATCCCATCAATCATTAAACCCACTGCCTCTGCAGAGCCATAATATTCCTTCTCGACATCCTAAAGTTCGATGGGAGCAGAGACACCTGTACCGCACACACATCACTACCTTTCATCATGTCTATATCCAATTCCATGGTGGATGATAGTGTCCAACTTCTCGAATGTTTCCCCCGCACCCTTACGCGGTGAAATGATGCCAAGTGAGACATGAATTGCCACGCGCCACCGTCAATACTTTTGGCGCTTTTTAGCGATGGAGTTTCTAAAGAACCTCCAATTAACAATCGATTTGAAACCGGAATGGAATTGTTAACCAAGGCACCAAGACACCGCCACCATATCTCCGATCACATTCATGAATGGAGGATGAGAGGAGGCTAGTCAAGAACCAATCCCATCATCTCTTAACTAATTGCTTGTAACCTCTTACCCCACATCTCTGGGCATTTATACCGTCCCTTCCTATACATGTATGATCAATGCACTCGTCGTGCCCAACATTTCCTGGATTTAATTTATTCACACCGGGGCACACTATATGATTTGCTCCCCCAATTTTGGTAACCCAAACTTCCTGCTGTTTAGAAAACCGGAGCTCATGCCGATGGTCTCGTTGGCACAATCTCTGTGTAGCCACAAAATAAATTTCCCTGGGGCAAGCCTCCATCCATCTTCATCGCCATTGCCCCTCACCAAACGAATACTCTTCCGCCGCTCGAGGTAAAATTCTCAGGCAAGATTCACAAAAACCTAGGTGGAAAAAATAAGGAGAAAAAGAAAAAGATATGACATCTTCTTCAAGAGCAACAGACGAAGGCAGCGAAATCAATTCAGAAAACGCCGGCCAAAAATGACAAAGGGAAGGATAAAACCACAGAAATTTCCTCGCAAGATCTATGCGGAGGACCACTTGACAGAATGTCCCTGGCCGCAGAATGCACCATTTTATCACAAACAAGGATTGTAATAACACCGTTGTTCTTCATAATCCTTTCCCTAATCAACAAGAAAGAACATCAACACATGGCTGAAAATCGCCACAACCCCATCAATGGGGAAATGGTGGCTCCACATCCTTCCGTGAAGGACCATCCGCCATTTATGGCATTGAGAGTGTTGAACTTCAAACACAGCCAAGCTATGGAAATCCTACCATAGATGCTCAAGAACTCCTGTACTAGTTCAAATCCACCGCCGCCCAACACTTCTGGTATATCGACCCGCCTACCGTTGACCCCCGTATCGTCCCTCGTAGGACACTTCGACGCATGACTCATAACACCCTCTGCACGTGCATCCCAAAACTACAATATTGTAGAAGATTTGGCGTAGGCACCGTTAGCTATGTCTCCATTTCAAGTATTGCAAACTTGTCCAGCATAAAGGAAAGCCTTGCTTTCAGCGTTGTAACAGACCCCCAAGATTCCATGCGGCTATCTTTGATATGGAAAAATCTAAACATCGCCTCTCACACCAACTTGCATTCCAGCAGTTGTGTCGAAAGGGAGACAAATCCATCAAGATCACATAGACAAAGCCAATTCCGTTATGTCACAAGCTTGTTGGCTCAATTTAGGTTCTCCTCACTCCTTAACACCGCCGTCGACCTCAAAGCTTTTATGGCCACACGTTACTCCCCAAAAGGATACCTTGCTAGCTTTCCTATCACTCGAGTGGGAAAATGGTAACCGTGGACGCGAAGCCGTAAAGCGCCATCTCCACTATAATCTATTGCTTGCTGTAGCTGGTCTTATGCCATGACCGCCATTGTTTCTTCGGTATTCTCGACTCATCCCACGGCTGATGGGAAAAATAGTCACATTGGATGAGGTTACCCTTCGCACCCCCGATTATACCATGTTACCAAGCAGCACCGTACCCCTAATAGGAGGCTTTCCCGACTTACGCGCATTTCCAGACGGTTTCTTCCGAAGACATCTTCCCTACTAGGTTGTTTTCTCCCGCCGCCACAGATACCAAACACTGCTGCAATGATATCCACCACTTCTGATGGCTTCCATTGACCCTTGGATCATCCCGCACCTTTAGACATTGATTCCTACTAGAGATTAGATGCTGCCGCTCTCATCGGGCCGAGTCGGCTTACCAAGCCATCCAAATCACATCTAAACCCTCCGCTACTATGGTTTCAACCCAAGGTACCACATTCCTCCCATCACAGCTTCTCTCAAGGATCTCCAATGAATTCTTGCCTACATCTAAGCTATCTGCAGATCATGTCTCTAGAAGAACGACCTTGGGAGAGTTTCACCATCGTGCTTCGATGATTGACTCTGACGTGATAAAAACTGAAATCCCATCCTTTCGACCCACTCGAGATGGTTCCCTCTCGCTTACATGATTGTTCAAACTATCGTATCTCGTAAGGAACATGGGTACTCTTTCTAAGACAATGCTCATTGATATCTTGGTCAAATCTGGGTGTCGGGAAAATATTCCGTATTGGAGCGATTGTAATTCCGAGGAAATTGCATGCTTCACATCCCATTTTCAAGGAATTTCGCGATGTGTTTGCTTGGTCTTATGACAAAATTTCGGCATAGGCCCATCTACGCTGAGCATGAAATCAAGATTTATGACAATGCCAAACCAATTGGCAAATAATTTTCGTACCTTTCCACCCACGCAAAGTGTACCGCCATCAAAATGGAGGTAGAAAAACATTTAAATGCCGGTTTCATATATCCTATTCCTTTCGATGGAATGGGTTTCATTCCTATTCCCGTCGATAAAAACAAGGCACCATTCGAGTTTGTGTTGAATTATCACGATCTTGAATGTCGCTTGTCCCAAAGACAATTATCCTACTCCGTTCAGATCAGATTCTCGACAATTGTGCCGGATGCGAATATTTTTCCTTCATGGATGGATTCTGCCATAAATCCATTGCAATTAAAAAAGACGACCAACATAAACTTTCTATCCTATTCTTGGGGCACATTTTCATATTGTAAACTCCCATTCGGTCCGAAGAATGCTTCGGAGAAAATTTTCGTTGGGCTATGGACTTACGCTTTTCACAACATTCGGCATATTGCATAAAGCTACTTGGATGACCTTCTCGCCCATTCCAAGAAACGATCTGATCACCTCACTCATCTCGAAAGAAATTTTTCTAAAGGTTTATCTATTAACAGGACGTATGAATCCTCACAAGTGCATATTTATGGCTCGAAATGAGCGTTCGTTAGGTTTCATTGTCTCCAAGCACAGGATTAGGGTTGAACTCGATAAGGTTAAGGTGATTGTTGAATTTCCAGCACCACAACCATCCTTCAACTCCAACGTTTGCAAGGGAAGGCAAATTTTTACGTCGATTCACTGTTAACTATGCCGAGATGATGAAAGGATTTATGTGATTATCAAGAAAGGAACACTATACTATGGGATGACCAAGCTCAACGGTCATTCGATGCTTTAAAAACTTGCACTTGTTTCAGCCCCACTCCTTAGTGCCCCCGACTACTCACTACGTGACTTTCTCCTCTACTCGGCGTCTTCACCATCCTCACTTGGAATGTCTGTTAAAGCTCATAGTGACGACAAGTGAACATGCAATATACTATATGTCCAAAGGTCTAATCATTACAATTAACTACGTTATTCACATGTGGAGAAGCTTTCTCCGGCAGTAGTTTTCGTCACCCAAATGCGACACTATATATTGCCGCGATGTACCATGGTTATTGCTTTGGACTCCCATGTAATATCCTATCTAGAAAAATTATTGGAGGAAAATATTCCAAATCTGAGCAATAATCCTCCAAAAATTTGATTTGGTCTTCACATCAAGCAAAGAAAAGGGGTCCTCGTCTTCGCCGAATTATTATCTGATCTTCCCGTAATCAACCTAGGAGAAGTAGCTCATGATCCATTTCCCGATGAATCCGTATACTTGGTCAATTTTTCAGACCCATGGTATGGAGAAATTTTTGTCTACCTACAACCCAACGCCTTTTGCCCAATCCCTCAAGTCCTCTAGCGACCGTCATTGTATCCGTCACTGTGCTAAGCACTACCTCATGCTAAACGATACACTATATCATCGTGGTGTCAATACTATTCTTCAACGTTGTCTCACTTTCGATGAGGTGGAACACGTTTTGAATGACTGCCACGTTAGGCATGCTGGTCATCTTTTCTAGTAATAAAGCACGCTCAAAAAAAATCTTACAAGGCAGGGTGTTACTACTGCCCACGTTGTTTAAAGACTCGCACGCAGCCGGTCCGGTATGCCATCCATGTCAAATTTTCACAAAGAAAATGCGCGCTCATCCTACCCCCTTCATCCGGTTATCTCCATTGGTCCTTTCGCTAAATGGGGAATTGACTTCAATACTCAGCAATCCCACTTCATAAAATGGACACAACTACATCATCGTTGCGTCGACTATTTTACGAAATGGGCGAAGCCATTCCCACTTTTTAAGGCTAATGGTGAAACCGCCGCTCTCTTCGTTCAATCGTAACTGCTAGTTTGGCATACCCCTATCTATTGTCGTCATCATGGATCCCACTTCCGTAATCATATGATGACCGACTAACATCCATGCTAGGTTTTCGTCAAGATCAATCTTCGTCTTATTATCCTCAAGCCAATGGTCAAGTCGAAGTCGTAAATGGCGCTCTCAAAACCATGATTCGTCGATTCGTTGGAAATCATAAACCACATGGCATCGGTCAGACTCGTGTTGCGGGCATACCGAACGTCAACAACCTCAAAGCCTACGCCTTTACACCAGACCGGCTCCGGAGTGCGTACTTCCAATCGAGTGCGAAATTCCATCACTCAAACTCGTCGTTGAACCCCTCGCTTGGCACCACCGCCACAAGAGTGCTTGCTCTCACTCGATCATTTGGACGAAACTTCTGTCGAGATGCCATTAGCACTCGTAGCCTGCCTGGTACAGCCAGGTCAAAGCTCAATACGGTAAATCTATCAAGCCTCGTTCTTTCCAAGAGGGCAATCTGTTCGCCTCCGTGATCGTAAACATGACCTCTTGGGGCAGGAACACTCAAATCCATTATGGCTTGGTCTCACATCGTCACTCAAATTCCTCTCAAAAGGGGCTTACAAAAATCTGTGATTCCACCTAATTCCACCACGAGCCCTTACAATGTGCCTCTATCTAAAGAAGTATTTTGCCTAGTTTCGCACTCAGTATATGCTTTGTAATTTTATGTATATAATTTTTGCCTATTGTTTTGATGACTCCGGATATTTTTTGTTTTCGAGGTGTTTTTTCTCATGTACACCTTTTTCTTCATACATATGTCGTCACCTCCTATCATACGTCGGATATGCTGACGACAAGCAATGTCACACTAGACGCACGTTTCCGGGCCGCTCGGGTTCTCTACACCGATGAGCCGACCTTCGGGTTTTGGGGGAATCTTCCTAGGCAGAGCCAACAACAACAGCGAGCACATGTCGCTGATCCAACTCCTCACTAAGCGACATCTCGTGACATCTCCAATTTAAGGGTCGTTAGATTCCCAACTCGTCATTATGCATTAAACAATCATTACCATGTCCATCATCCAAATTTTGTTACGTTATTTTTTACATAAGTATTTAGAACGTCAATTTCAAACAATTACATTTGAGCACGTTCCTATGGACTAATGCATTAGTCGATTTCTTGGAAAACTATGTGTTAGATTGGCATTTGTCACATTTACTATAAAATATTTACTCATGAGTATATATATTTTTATCCCATTGAAAATAAATAAAAAAATAAAAAACAAAAAATCACCAAAAAGTATGTATATATATATATATATATATATGTCGTGTCCAAGACAATAGTTACATCAAAAAAATCTTCCAATACTTGGGTGTTTTACAAAAAATTGGCTATACTAAGCCATGCTCCGACACTAATACATCCGCTTCCGCCGCCTAGGCCTCGATGATCATGGTAACATACAATCGTTTCAGCTATCCTCCTAGCACTGTGGGACTCCTCCGGCACACCCGCCGTATGCCGCCGTAAACGAACCGGAACCTCCCCCGCATAGGAAGGGGTGGTATGCGCATACTCAAACCCTCCAAGTTTCCGGAGAGTTCATGTAAAACCCGGGCATCATCATCCTTGGCGGATTCCGCATCCTCTCGCTAGTGCGCCAAATTGGGTAGCTTCTACAATCCTCGCCGTGCACAGCGAGGGGCCCCAACCGGCCGGACAAAAGCACATCTATGTCAAGCAAACAAACGCTTCATGTCAAAACATAATTTTTACCATATTTCAACAAAAAAAAAAATTGCATAAACATTCAAAAGACAAAAAACAAAGTACTTCTTTGAAATACACCGATAATTTTCTTCTTACCATCGAGTCCCCACTAGGTACCGTGGGGGAAGTGCTAACCGATCGCCTATGAAGTTCATCCCCGCATAGGACAATCCCTCAATCATAATAATCTAGGATTTTAGCCAATCAAAAATCCATCATCAAAATAGTGGCGACAGACCCTCTCCGGTCCGCGGAAGCAATGCACCGAGCTCCTGCCGCTCGGCTCACGTGGGCCTAATGGAACTATCATGATCCCGGGCCTCATCAATGGTACCCGGTCCAAGAAAGAGACACCGGGCAAATGTACTCCAAACTCTCTTCCGGGGTACCCGTATTACATGCAATAAGCTTTGCTCGGACCCGACGGACAACTCCGTCACAATTACCAAAAACCCGAGGTCAAAGCATGGCCCAAGGCTAGAAATATCCGGGCCTTGGTGGCTACATGCCGACTCTTGGAACCTCGCTATGAACAATCATCCGTAACATGTACTCTGTGGTCTCAAAGTCACCCGTGCAATCGGTACTGTGTTGCTCATGCCCTAAGTGTCACGTATGCAATGCTCAAGAATCGCATCAAGAAAGTGGAACGTGGGTCACGTGCTTTGGACCCCTTCAAGTGGGCTCTGACTCCAAGACATGATAGGCCGGCCGGGAAAGTACCCATCATCCTTTTCTATTGAGAGCTCATTGCCCCGAATCCGAAAGACATGGTGTCGTTTGTCCCATTGCTGGATTAGCCACCTCGTATAGTCCTCTCGACCCCTCATCGCTCTAAGCGGGCATATTTTCTAGCAATCTGCATCTCCTCGAGAGCCATCGTTTCACAACATCCGTCATCATCTTTCATTCTTCCCGTTCATGTTCTCTTCTTCCCGTTCATGTTCTCTCTCTCGCCGTACACTCATGATTACCACCGAATACCTACAAATGCAAAATTTTCAACCGATTAAAAATTGCCTAGACCACTTCAAAACGATGGGAAATGAGTTGCTAAAAAATGCTGTGCACCCAACGCTGGCCTTAGTGTGAAACAGTAGCGTGCTAATGTGGCACTTCTTTATAGGATGTGTGCTTAATGCGCCTAACGCTATCGTCTACGTTGAAGGCGCAAAATTT
Organism: Pinus albicaulis; assembly: GCA_034641835.2. Classification (NCBI taxonomy): domain Eukaryota; kingdom Viridiplantae; phylum Streptophyta; class Pinopsida; order Pinales; family Pinaceae; genus Pinus; species Pinus albicaulis. The sequence goes on along the minus strand of JAXQQM020079089.1, from coordinate 145,383 downwards.
TTTAGGGCCTCACAAATTTTCCATTTTGAACCGTTAAAAGGTAACAAAAAGACAATTAACATAGTGTGCTCTAGCTCTTACCTGATCTTTATGAAAGAAACTATTGCCCGGATTGACCATAATCATCACCGAATATTTCACCCCTTTTCACCCCGCATCTCCTTCATAAAGACTCTCAAAACAATGGAAATGAAGGTCTCCCACCTTCTTACACAATTTAGGCATGACTCTGTAAGCTAGTTTAAAAGTCGTAATTTTTTGTTGCTATGTCACAACTATTGAGATTTAAAACATGCTCAAGGAGCATCAAGATTCATATGCAGATATACTCATGTTTACTCGAGCATTATTTTTACAATATTTTTTCTTTGTTTGTTAATCCGAAAACCTCGAGTTCTCTTCACCACAAGTTAAACTTATACGAAGTTGACATTTAGCGTTTTATGGTCTTTTTCTTGCTCAATAATCTGAAAAACTGGAGTTCTCTTCTTCGTACTCATTAAAACCGATGTGAAGAAGCACCGAGATTTCTTTTTGTGAACCTTTTCTCACAAACCTAAAAAACCCCGATTTGACTTTGTCGTCTATTAAACTACCACGACAGAATAAGGAGCCATTATTTTCCTTTTTCTAAAGCTTCGAAACCGGGAAGACATTGAGTTTTCTCCGTGTACCCGTTGTACCCCGCCGCAGGTAATCATGCTTTCTCCGTTGACTCGTTAAAATTTCACGAGGCACCGATTTTTTCTTTTCATGGACTTCGTTAAATTTTCACAAAAGTATACCAGCCACTCCGTCTCTCGTACTCATAACAAAAATGAGGATGCCCATCGAACATATATTTCTCATAATTTTTCCGGGTTTCAATGGATCAACTCATGGAAAATGAACTGCTTAAGCTTTCATTATTCTCCTTTGTCGTGTCTTGCTATCGAAGACATGACAAAAGGTACCCCAATGGAGTCGTCTTTTACGATATTTTTCGTACTCTCTAAATATATGCACCACTGAGTTTACCTATTTGGAGACTAAGAAACCTAATCGTACTCGTGTCGTAGTTGTATTTTACGATATTTTTTAGACTCTCTAAACATGAAAATTATCGATTTTACTCGTCTAGACCTTCGTTAAACTTAATCATACGGGGAAAAATTTGGACAAATGGATACTACTTTCAATACATTTCCCTCTTTGTGAAAGGTCGCATTTAATAGCAAAATTCGAGATAGTACTCTTAAAAAATCTTTCAATAGTCATTGAACCCTACCATTTATGAGTATTAGCCTACTTCAAAGGTCCCCACATTGCAAACCCCAACACACTCTTTGGTGTTCATTAAGCCTCACCGCCAGTACCCCGTTACGCGTGCCTCTATCGTTCGCATCTTGCTATCTACCGTCTCGTTATCAACCAAACCGCTCATTATGACAATTATTTGTCATCCGAAATCCCCATTTACTCTTCATTATCTAAATCATAAAACAAAATCAGTTGGTTTCCATTTCCCTGTTGACCGATGTAGGACACCTCGTTGCCTACCTTTTCAACAAACATCTCTTTCCTATCGACTTCAGCATCTTATTTAGGAAGTTGATCCAGAAACCCATCGCACTCCTGGATACGTGCGTACATTAGTAAGGTATAGTCTCGTGTTTGATCAGGAGTCTTCATCATCGGCTCCCTGGTCGAATGATGCATACTATTTTTCGACTTCAACTCATTTTATTCACACTCGCTATATTGTACCGTGCATCTTAGGGACCATCATCATTATCGATGGCCACCTTCACGTCTCAAGTACTGAAGCCATTATCGATCGGTATCGTACGTCTTCACATGTTCGGTGATAGCTCCTTCATTCACATGTTGAGAAATATGCAGCTTTAGGTGAATCGGCGGTCGAAGACCTCGGGGCAAAGGCTACACGCGCGGTGTTGTGCCCCTTCCCCAAGTTGCGATATTTTGAGCGCCTTAGCTCAGTTCTTGTTATGACACCTTTTCACATTGTGCGCACGGTGGAAAAATTTTTATATCTCTATTCTAGAGAAATCGTGTTGTTTAAGCTACCGAGCATGGGAATGTCTCGACTCAAGGTAGAGTACTATATTTTCGACATATGTTGTTGTTTCGTGTTTTCCTTAGTCTTTCAATCTTTATCTCTACTACACATTGTAAAGTATTTTTGCCATCGTTCTATCTCTCGACCTCACACTTTAGGGGGCATCTACATAAAGTCAAAATAACTCCTCATTAGTCGAGGAGAAGATAAAATATGGAAGGAATACAAAGACCTAAATTAAACCTATTTCTCCCAAGGTAATGCCTACCATAAATAACACAAGATCATTATAACGCAAATCGATCGTTGAATAGGCCGTTATATTAGGAAATGCTCGTTTGCACTAGAGGGCAGCGTTACTCCGTATTTTAAGTTTGAAATGGGAAAAACCCATGGAGAAATGACTTGAATATCCAAAGATTTTCTCACAAGAGAGCCGCAAAAAGGAAATCGCAAAGCACCAACTCTTATTAGGCCTTGCCATAAACAACTGAACTCAAAGAAGGAAAAAGCATGGAGGTTGAGGGAAACATATTGGATTTTTTCTATTCGTAATCGGTGGAAAGAGAAGGCAATGATCGCTTCTCCATCTCCTTTAAAATGGAGTTGAAGGCTCTCGGTTCAAGGTCGAAGGATTGTCGTTTTTTGAATACTTTCAGGAAGTAGAGATCATTGTTGTAGTGTGAAGGTCAAAGGTCAAGAGGTTCACGAGAACTTGTTGATCAAGACATCACCACTGAGAGATAGAGAGATTGTAAGGCCGAGGAGGGTTTGCACAACCGATGGTTGTAATCCTCCTTTTTATAAATCAATAGAAATGTATCCGTTTTGTCCATTCTATGCATTGATATTGTCATATTTAACAACTTATATAGCATGAGATGAATGGCTTAGATGCATAGTGTAAATTTTTGTTATATATTGACTTAATTGATAGGAAATATATGTTATGGTAGAGATTACACGGTAAGCGAATTGGATTGTAGGGCCAAGATTTAGAGCCGGTGAAGGAGAACTCCTCGCTTCACTACCTAGTGCTCTCCAAGGGACTCCAAGATCATTAAAGAGGTAATCTTCTATCTCGTTCTATCAAGTTGTTTTAAGTTAATATGTGAATATGCATGTGCCATATTTGTGAACTATACAAATGACCTTACCGTCCGCCTCAGTAATCGGAAAGCCCTGAGAGGGATATTCGATAACCAACAACTCCAAGAGACTTTTTTACCTCCTACAAAGAAAGGGCCTCCCATCAATAGCCTCCATCCCGCATCAAGAGAATATTCTTGCTGTCTCATGGCTCTAATAAAGTAGGAGTGATGACCAACATGGTGAATGAGTGCCTCCCACCCATCCTATCATCCAAATGAAGTGAGTCACCCTCCAAGATGGCAACTCATGAAGAATATCTTCTCCAAGCTCCTAAATGTAGGTGGGCTGAATAAATGAACATGATAGGAAAGAAGGCCTATCCCAGCTATCCTCCTCTCCACTTACATAAGTGTGTAGGGCATACGTATCTTGGGTCAGCAAAGATGATTTCTCCAATGGCAAGAAGAAGATTGAGCCTCCAAGGAATCTTCCTCCAAAATCATGAGACACGCCAACCCAAACCATTCCATTCAAGATTAATGGCACATCATCACCATATGGCATCCAAATCAGAAAATGGCTGAAGCTTATGTGCAAGTTTGGATGATACACATATTCTCTTTGGTGGATACAACACAATTTTCTCCAACTCGTTGATTCGAGCATCAAGTGGCAAGTTGTTTTTCAAAGAATTTGCAGTCAGTGGCATGTTAGCTCATCTCATGAAGTAGCAAGTTGCTAAGAGTACTCGCCAGTGTACAATAAAAATACAACACTTTCCCAAATTCATGTAGAGATGGGTTGTCAAGATTACAAAATTTGGCCTTGGTAAGTGACCATGAAACCCATAAATAATCTTGCTCTCTCAGAGCAATGAACTATTTACATATGGTGAGGAAATACAAATACTAAACAAGCACATAAATGTATTTCTTACCATGCATCATGTGAGCTGGAAAGTGAGGTCCACATAAGTTCCCCCATGAGGATCCCCTCACAAAATCTACAAGAAGGGATACATATACTCCTTGGAACACTCATCAATAAGAATATACTCCTATGTGATGTAGTTGTTGTAGGCCTTTGTAGTAAGGCTCCATGACTTCTTTTTGACATTCCATATGCCAAATTCATCCACCATCGTGCCGATATGTGAGAAGATGTTCTTCCTACATGGAAGTTCCCCGTGATCCTCCAAAGTTGAAGGGTAGCCTCATTGCACCATGAATAAGCCTTTGACTTTCTTTAGAAATTCCATGAAAAGTATGGGAAGAATCATTCCCATACTTAAGTGCAACCATAGCAACAACAACTCTTGCCGCCTCATCTCTCCCTCATACAAGCCATGAAGTAAGATCATGATGGTAAACTTGTATGATGCCCCATACAAACAAGTCTTCTAATGCTTTCCAAGATATGGGTGCCATGCCATCCGATTGGTTTCTCTCTCCATACAAATCTTTCCTTGAGAAAAAACATATTTAATAATACATGAAAGCAAGGTACAATAAAACAAGTTTCGAAATGACAATCCAGAGAGTGAATTATGGTCCTCATGGAACCAACGCAAGGCATCCTTGCCTACATCAAATAAGAAATAACAAGTGAAGCTTTTCCAGCCACTTTTTTGTTGCCACATTCATCTCATAGGATGAAACATGAAGTTACAATATGGTGTCACTATGCCCACTACAATCATGTGGTTTCCCCCCACAAAACCATCAAACATAGCCAATCAAATGCTATATACAAGGCACATCATTATACAATATGCAAGAAGAGATATTTCTTCTTGTTACATCATGCTGCACAAATAAGAAACAAGTGTACAATACAAAACATGAAATCATACCTCCTCCTCCATCATGTACTTGAGATTCAGAGTCAATGGCTTAACCGGAAATTTCCTCACTCCCAATCGAGTGAAGGTGGCTATGACATCCTCTCTATCACCATCCGTGCTATGCATCTCTCCATATTCGATATATGGTCCGTTGGATGCCCTCCCATTGAACTCCTCCATAAAATGGAACATGCATCAAAGCGCGTAGAAGAGAAGTCCTCATGTGTCGCACGTAGTGCCTTCTCCTCGAGACTAGAAGATCTAGTCAAGAAGACCTTCGCCATAGGAATAGATGACCACATCATCCACCATGTATCTATCATCTCCATCCCGGTCATCGTGAATCATGCATGCACCAAAATCCTTGAGTACTCTCTACCAAGAGCTAAGATATCCAATAAGAATCAATCTTCCTAAGAGACAAGAGCCAGGATTCCAGCATGTGAAGCTCTCCTCATGTCGCCGCTCGCTACGTTGACATCCCCCATTCCAAAGTCTTTCTCCAAAACTCACCCCTCCAAAATCCAAGAGTGGTGAATCCAAAGACAAGGGTATTTCATCACTTGATCAGTGGTCTTCCCGAGGAATGCCTCCATGGTGGGAATAGAGACATCAATGCTAAGAGTAGACCACTCATGTGGTTGGGCAACTCACTCGCCTACAACGAAAATCGTCCGCCTTCCTTGCACTCGTCTCTAAAATAGAGAAGGCCAGTGCCTCTCATCAAGTGAGCCGTCTTTCCTCCCTACCTCCTCCTTCCAAGCTCGCAATGCTGCACACCATGTTGCTCACCGATTGTGCTTGGACCCCGGCGAAGGAGATCCCAATTTACTGTGTTGACATAAGAATTCCTCCCCGTTGGAGCATGTGCCTCTCCTCCCTCCGGTATGAGGTAGTGGATGTGCTCTAGATGTGACAACGTTGTTTCCCTCATCTTCATCAATGTGTATGGGAACATCTCAATAGATGGATCCTTCCTGCGGAAAGGAGATCCTCATGCCCTCTTGCTCACAGTCATGAACCGGAGGCATTTTTCCTGCAATGTGTAATGCAAGATATCATCTCGGCATCCTTGTTGCTTTCTCAAAGGTTATTTCCTTCATCACATGCAATGGTTTTTTTTTCCAAGTTTTTTCTCAGTGTGTCTTAGAAGTTTTTCACTAAACCTTCCATCAAAATTTCTATGAATCTTGCAGCATAAGAGTAAGTACATTTTTAAAGAAGAAGAAGATTAAAAATCCACCATGCAAATATCTTCACCTCTAAAAGCAAAATGTTGCAAACTTCCGATGGCTTCATCTTCAAAAATATATGTAGCCCAAATAGACCTCAGCTCCTTCACACCCAAGCTCCAACAACATGCATCTCCATAGACAGAAGTAAAATCTACCCGTATCCTCTTGCTTTCTCTTCTCGCACCTCCATCTTGCAAACTTGAAATCAGATGATCTCTAAACTTCCTTACTTTGAGATTCATACTCCTGAAAATCGCCAGAGTCATCCTCTATTCTCCCTCCTTTCATCCATCTCAAGATAGAACCAGGCACTTGACCGTGTTGCATCATGATAAATGATTCCATTGATCACTAAAGGTAAACTCAGATTCAGCTTCAGACCAAACCTCTTTGGAGATCCCATCTCCAATCTCATTTTCTTTCACCTCTCCTTGAAATCTCTCGTATGATTTTGGAAGAAGATTTGTGAGCTTGTCTTCATTTTTACTTTCACATAATGATGCTTTATGGCTTCGTCCATCTCCTTCCTTCCGATAGCTGTATCTCACAGTCGAGCTAGAGATCATGTCACAATTAATTAGAACATTCAAATTTAATGTTTTCTATGAATCATGCATTAAAAACGCATTTCAAAAAACATATGCAATAAAATAGCAAATTGTCACTTGGATCCCATATTAATTCATATAGCATCTAAATACAAGAGGATATCAGAAATAAATTAAACGGTGGTGAAATAGACCTCCACACTAGTGTAGCCGAAAATGACTAAAAACCCAACCGCATTTTACCCAGCTACAAGTAAAGTGACTACGTAGTCTTACAGGTACAATCAAAAAATAAGAATAAAAATAGATTCATCATATATTATACAATCATGCTCATAAACTGAGATCTAGTCTCCTTATACAAAACACCGGACAAACCCGGTAAGGGTTTGTCAAACACTTTATACAAAATGGGAAATTCAGTAATTTACCCAATAACCACTACAACACTAAAGGACATGAGTGTATAAGGTTGGAAATATGTCTGATCTGATGTTATCCTCATGGCTTCTCCTATGAAAGGATGAACTCTTCAATCATGAAAGAAATCAAAGAACTGGAGCTGTACCAACCATGCATTGAACATCTGCCCAGGCCAATGCATTCCCTAGCGTAAACATCACTGGAATGTATGGGAAATGTGTTGTCTGATACCACATATCTTAAATGTCTCCTGAGCTCTCCAAAAGGTCTCTATAAGAAATCCTCCTCTAGTAGAAACTAGCTCAGTAAACTGATCTCCAATCCCACCGCACCCAACACCACAACTGTAAAATCGGCATTGATAAGATTGCTAAAGCTTGGCATAAAAACCTGATGTGGAATGATGAATGCAAAACTCTCCCAATGACGCTCCTTAAAGGAAAGAGGTGGGATTCCCCGTCAGAACACCAAACAACACTACAACTCGCTAAGAGAAAAGCGCAACAAGTCTTGGCAGATAAGAACAATAATCTATTATACAATAATTATTTTCACCTCTTCCTTATATAAAACATGAGTTTTCTTGTCCTTGGCCCCATCAACTTATGTCATCTCTATCCAAAAATACATCCTCCAAAACTATGTTATTCCTCCTTGGATTCCTCCTCCTCTAAAAATGTGTTGTTAACTTAGCCAAAGTGGTTGAATCAACTTGATTTTATCCATGTTCACACATGGAGGTGTTTTATTAGGCTAGAAAGAGTGTCTCCTTTCACGGTTGGAGTGTTTTAATCCTTCTTAGGAAAGTTCATTCAAGAAGCACTTGAGATAAATACAATGATTAAAGAGCAACAAAAGGAATTTTGTCATCAAGTTGCTATGATTGATTCTTACTGTGATTCCAATAAAATAATGATTTAGCAAATTGCCATTCAAAAACTTGAATGTGAGAAACTTCAAAAATAAATTGAAGAACATATTCAATGGCAAGATTCAGATATGGGAAAAAAAGGTAATCTACCTCAGATAGATAAGCTTCATGGAGAATTATTATTTACAAAATGGAAAACACAGATTTCCTGAGTAGAAAAAGCAGTGATTAAGACATTCAACAAATCAAATGAGGTCATACAGCTTTTATGTGACCAATTGTTCAAAACATGACTTATTGAAGAAAAAACGTCTGATGTGTTTTCATTGAAAAAAGAAACATAATTGAAATGGACACAGAGAGCGGAACAACAGGAAGAAGTAATCAGAAAAGTTAAAAAGTTTGATCAAGAAAATTCTTGGAATTTTCTGATCAAACCTTACCATCAGCAACAAACTCTTCTACTTCTCACAGAATCAGCTAAAAAGTCTTAGTCAACAATTTCAAATTCCATCTTCAAGAATCAAATCCGGTCACGAATATCTCAGCCACCTCAGCTCAAGACAATGCTAGATATATGCAAATTACGTGACTTCGCAAAAGATGCAAAAGCCTTAAAATTAGGATTTTTAGTTTTTAATTCCTAGATTATTGTTCAAGTTAGAGGAAGGTTGTTTGAAACCCCCTCTACATTTTTGTAAAATATTTAATTCAGTTTGTAGTTAGTTTTAGTATTTAAACCCTTCTCATGCATTTAGAGAAGGGTCCAGAATTTTATTAAGAACATTTGCAAAGAATGCTTAATTGTAAGTAAGTTTGTGAATGCCTTGATGAAATAATGGAACATGGTTATATTCAGTTATAAACATCATTTTGTTGATCAATGCCTGGTGCAATTTTGTATTCTTTGAAAAAATCTTTGATTAAAGGATTGGATACGACCTATTATCATTGATCTGATAGACAGAGTAATACACAACTGGTACTAATATCATGTATGTTATTTCTGTTTCTGAAAATTAGTGATGAACACAGCTTTCATGAATCATGTATGAAATTAATTGTTTATGTTTGAAATATATGTTGCACTAATGTACAGTATAAAGACAGAAATTAGTTATTTTATATATGGTCATCAGACAATGCGATATATGTTTCATTTTCTTTTGATTAATTAATTTTTTGAGAGAATCATTTTATATGGTAATAATTGTATTAAATCTGAATTGATTTCATGACAGATTCAATAGATATCTTTCTAGATCGCATTGAGATATTATATCCCAGGTTAGATTAAATTTAATTCAAAGTCTTGCATTTAGAGTTAAATTTGTGTTAGTTTGTAGTAATTCATCATTTCAAAATGTTTTGGTAGAAACCCAACAAGTTATCATCCAAAAACCAAAACTGGGAAACTGGTCCCATCACACCCAGTCGGAGCCACTACCCCGAACAGAAAAGGAGTTTATTTAAGGTCCGGTCCAAGTGGTTATCCCCCTTTTTTGTTGCCATGGATTTACGTGGCCTCGTAGGCTACTAGACTAGGGGTCCCAGTCTCCCTAGTGTTGGTGCAGTACAATGCAGAAAAGAAGATCAACATAAGGAGCCTAGAAGAGCAATGAGAAGGATCTTAGATGTATACTGGTGTCAAGGGTCTGTATCATGGTTATGGTACTCATCAATTGAAGATCTATGAGAAGAATTACTATCGGGTTTTCCTCTCCAAGAGGGAGAGGTTTTGGCCCTGGCTTTGCTAGCCTAAATTTTGTGTCTCTTGTGCATTTGATAATTGACATGATGAAGAACATAATAACGTAATGAGGATAAGATCTAAGTGAAAGAAGCATAACGAAATCACAAGTAATTATCAAGAAGAGAAATTTTAATAAAAGCCCTAATTTCTCAACATGGTTTCAGAGCTAAGGTGTTGAAGATAAGAAAGTGCAATTTAGCAGGAAGGCACAAGGTTCAAGCTTCAAAAGAGACAACAAGGATCAATTTTTCTAGAAGACATCAAAACAAAGGAAAGGATCTACATTAAAGAAGGATCTACGAAGAAGAGTCAAACCCTAGATCTAAGAAGGAAGATCATCTTTTAAGAAGTAGTCTACAAGGAAGTTGGTAAACCATCTCAAGAAAACTAAAGACCTTACTCAAAGGACTTATACATCAAAGTCCTTTCTAGAGGAAAAGCAAGACCAAGAAGGTGATCGTTATCTTCAAAAGATATTTGGTGTTGAAGCCAAATCAACATTGTTGGAGACTTTATGAAATCATCATTTTGTTGAAGCCATCCTTGATCATCATCGTCATCAAGGATCCAAGGTGATCTATCGCTTTACACCACTCTTGAAGAATTCTATCTAAGAGGGAGCTCCTGCTACTATCTACATCATCAACAAGGAAGAAGCCAGTAGAGGAAGAAAGCATCTATTCAAGTAGGTATATTTATGACTTCATTTGAATCTGTCAAAATCTCTTTTTGCAAAGAAAGCAACAAATTGGTTGGGTTTTCAAACTTTCTTGCATGGAAGAAAATGATAGATCTAAATCTTATTGAGAATGAAATCATGGACTATATCAAAGGGTCAGCAACTAAACCTTCAAAAGAAGACACTCAAGCACATGCCAAATACATGAAGGGAGACATAAGAGCCTAGAGGATTCTTATAGAATCCATAAAAGACTCTCTCGTTCCCTATGTATCAAAACTATAATCTTCAAAAGAAATATATGACAAATTGGTGGAGCTACTCTCGGTGAGTACTGCAGGGGAAGTAATATCTCTGAGACAAGAACTATACAAGTTGAAGTTGTCAAGAGAGGAAGGAATCACTTCATATTTTATGAAGATTTATGAAATACGAGATCAACTACAGGAAATGGGAGACGTAATGTCTGATAGAGAAATGACTACATTGGTACTAAATGCTCTACCAGAGGGATGGGGAAACTTCACTTCAAGTATCAATGGGAAGAAAGAAGAAACACTATTCTAGGATCTATGGTCTCTATGTAAGATAGAAGATACCAGATTAAAAGCTAAAATTGATACAAGATCAAATGAAGAAAATCAAGCCTATGATGCCATGTCAACGAGGAAGGGAAGATTTGGTAAATTTGGTCCTCATAATAGAAAGAGGAATATGGACAAGATAAGATTTTATGGATGTAATGAACTTGGGCACTATAAAAAGGATTGTCACAAATTTCAAATGGACAAGAGGAAAAAGGAAGAAGCCCATGTCGTCGGAGAAATGGAAGAACCTAATTCAAAGAAACTTAAGAAAGAAGAAGTGAGATCTCTACTACGATTCAAATCATCTTGCTCTTTCAGAGGTATCTGTCGGTTGTAAAATAGTATGTTAGGAAGCATTGTATATTAGATAGATACATCACTTTAGAATTGGCATCATGATGGAATCATTAAAGGAGGAGCACTGTCATAGGGGGATGTCTAAAATTAAATGAAATGAAAACCATGCTATGAAAATAGTGGCTCCACAGGAACCTCTTCCAAGCAAAATATTTGGAATGCACTCATCTAGATCAAGGGTCATCATTCAACAATCAATATGTGAATAGGTGTTGACATTTTCTAATGGAGTCCTCTTTGGATTCAATGGTTAGAAAGAAGCCAAAGAGGTGTCATCGAGAATCCTAACTTACATGAGAATTCTAGGATTGGATATGATGACATATTGATAGACGGAGTCAAGATAATGAAACTTTTCATTCTAAGTAAAACATTTGTAGGTTCCCTCAAAGGAAAGTGAGGTACATGTATATGTATGCTTACACTAAGATAGCATGAAGTCATGTCAAATGGTTTCAAGTAGTATACTTCTGTCTTTAGAAGTATAATAAAAGGAAAATATAATTTCCTCCGATGCACGGGTTGCAAAAAGGCATGATCCACCGAGATGAAATCAACATAATATGTCCTCATATGGAATATGAGGTGCATGTACACAATCAAGGAACTACATGTTGGAATATCTGGGGAATGAAATCCAAATTATGTGGAGAAAGAAGGGGAGAGATGGAAATTGGGAAGTACGAAGACCATGATGATAAGATCGGAAGCCAAACATCCAAGGAATCTAAGAAGACTTGACTAGGAAATATCCTAGGAAGATATGTAGACTCGATGGAAGTGGAAAAGATGGAGACCCTTTCTTGCTTGGAAGAAACTTGATAATTCCTAAGCCGAGAGGGAGCTTAGGTACATTCCTTGTATAGGAATGAGTACATTCCTTTGTGGAATGTCCTCCCTAGTTAAGAGGGAGAGATAGACACGTCATTCTTGTATTCACCTGGGAAGACAGAATGGAGGATTGGGTAATCATCTAGCATTTGATACTCTTGAGGATGTATTAGGGCATCCAAGATAAAAGTAGTCATAGAGGACCTATATTCTTTGAGGACTAGGAATCCAAGATATGAATAGTCCTAGTGGACATACCCTGAGTGAACCCGGGTGGGGTATGATCCAAGAGAGACAATAATGTAGGTGTCTATTCATCATTATGAGATTCTTCAGATTGAGAATGACCACGTACCATTATGAATACCTCCCTAGTTAAGAGGGACTATTGAAAAGTGTAACTAGGTTTGGTCTTCATAATGACTTGTAATTATGAATTTATGTAATGAAGAAGACAGATAATAAAATGTATTTTGTAATGCTTGCTTCATGGGTTTCATGAGCAAGGAGTTTTTATTATAGGTCAAAGACTGCTTCTTGATGTCTTTAGGAGTTTGTCGTCCTGTCATAAATATAATTTAGAGTCATGTATATGAAGTGATGTTACACTTGTAAAAGACAAATTATTGATGTAAAGTACATGCTCCAAGACTATATGAAGCTCCAAATAAGTCGGCTCCAAGTATGTTGAAGATACCCCTTGGTGAAGTCGGCCTACTCACATGAGATCATGTCGACCTAGAGCAGAGACAGACACGATATAAAGAGTGAATTGAAGTCTCATTTAAAGATAAGGAATTCGGATTGGGTATGTGATAAAAGTGCAAGTAAAAGGGTCTTCTATTGATGCTAAATTGGGAGATCAGACAACGAAGGAAGGAGGCCTTAAAAGGATGTGAAGGAGGGGTGATCTAAGGTTTTGTCTTGGGTTATAATATCTCTGCATTCTACAAGAAGGCCGAAGATCATCTCAACAAGGCTCAGATCTGCAGTAGTGCGTAAGGAGAAGGCTACTCAACGAAGAAAGGAGGTTAGTCATCTCGGTGTTGAATATGTTCTATACCTCGCTCATCTCAAGGATAATCGCAGCAGCTAAGTGAGGCTATACAAGCTTTAGTCTTGGGTCTATATCTCAAATGTATTGTTGTGTAACCAGCTCCAAAAAAAGAAGAAAAGAGATATCAACGCCTTAGAAATAAGCCACTTCGAGGGGGAAACCTCCAATTCATTACATAAATGAACAATTCTTGGATGATACAATTTACAAAACCTCCTTTCTATATATAGGAGTCCATGTGGCCATAATGTAATCCTAGCCGACCTAACAATAATAATTTAAGGGCACAATAATAACAAAATGGGGGTTACAAGGGTACAATAGTAACAATAAGGGGGTTACACTAACAATAATAAGGGACTATACTAGTGATATAGGGACCTAACATGCCCCTCTCCTTCAAAAAAGTGTTGTCCTCAACGCTTGAGTAGCTCCGGGTGCTTCTGTATAAAATTCTCATCCTCCCATGTAGAAACTTCAGTGGGTAAGTTCTTCCACTTGATGAGATACTCTGAAATTGATCGATTCCGTAGCTGTTGAGTTCTTGTTTCCATGACCACTTCAGGTTCCAATATGATTTTTCCTTCCTCATCAAGTTCTGGCAATATTGTTTGAACTTGAAGATTTTCACCTATAACCTTCTTTAAGCATGAAACATGGAAAACTGGATGTACTCGCGAAGAAGCAGGAAGCTCCAATTTGTATACCATAGTACCAATCTTTTGCAACACCTTGTAAGGACCATAGTACTTTGGTGATAATTTATTATCCTTCTTAGCTTGCTTGAGGGACATTTGTTTGTATGGTTGTAGCCGTAAAAATACCCAATCTCCTACATCAAAACTTCTCTTGCTACGATGTTGATCTGCCTGTTGTTTCATTCGATTTTGTGCCAAATTCAGGTTATCCTTTAAGAGTTGGAGAACTTCTTGCTGATGCTTGATTTGATCTTCCACTGCTTGAACCTTCGAATTTTCCCTTAAAGATGATGTGATGGATGGTGGATGATATCCATAAAGTGCCATAAATGGGGTCATTTTTGTTGTAGTATAGAAGGAAGTGTTATACCACCATTCAGCGAGAGGTAACCACTTGACCCATTGTGTTTGTTTATCAGATACAAAACAACGAAGATATCCTTCCAAACATTTATATACTATCTCAGTTTGACCATCAGATTGAGGATGATAAGATGAGCTATGAGCTAATTGAGTACCCAAACAAGAAAATAACTCCGTCCAAAAATTTCCGATAAAAATGGGATCTCTGTCGCTCACAATAACCCTTGGGCTTCCATGTAGCTTTTGAATTCTGTCCATAAATGTAGTAGCAACTGTACTTGCTTTAAATGGAGGAGATAATGCACAAAAGTGTGCATACTTGGTAAGTCTATCAACTACCACCATGATGACACTCTTTCCTTCGGACTTAGGTAAACCTATGATAAAATCCATTAAAATCTCCTCCCAACGTTGACTTGGAATGGATAAAGGTTGTAGAAGTCCTGGGGTCTTAATTGTTTCCACTTTATTCTGCTGGCAAACCAAACATTCCGCCACAAACTTTTGAATATCGGATTTAAGGCCATCCCAAAAAAATTCTTTCTTCACCCTGTGGTAAGTTTTTAAAAATCCTGAGTGTCCTCCTAAAGGAGAAGTGTGCAATTCCAGAAGAATCTTTTGTTTTAGTTGGGAATTCTTACAAAGATATAAGCAATCTATGTACCATAAGGAATCATTTTTCCAACTAAATGTATCAGATGTACTAGGATCTTGCTGCAACTTTTGAATGAGTGTCCATACATCTTTGTCCTTGTTCCATTCATCTCTTGCTTCAGTTATCCAATCTGGTTGGATAATAGAAATGGCACAAAGCAATGCTTCCACCTCTTCATTCTTTCTTGAGAGTGCATCTGCAACAACATTAAGCTTTCCTTTTTTGTAGATTATTTCAAAGTCATAACCCAACATCTTTGTGACCCATTTTTGCCGCTCTTCTGATGATAGTCTTTGTTCCAAAAAGTGTTTAAGACTATCATGATCAGTTTTTACCTTGAAGTGTCTTCCCATTAGGTAAGTTCGCCATTTCTTTAGTGCATGCAGTATTGCTAACATTTCCTTCTCATAAATAGGTTTATGTAAATACTTTCCTTTGATTCGACGACTTTCAAAAGCAATGGGCCTTCCTTCTTGCATTAAAACAACACCAATTCCATTTCCTGAGGCATCACATTCCACAATAAAGGTTTTTGTGAAGTCTGGCGTAGCTAAGACCGGTGCTAGGCACATTGCCTCTTTAAGATGTTCAAAGGCCTTAGTTGCTTCAGGAGTCCATGAAACTGCATCTTTCTTCAATAATGTTGTTAGAGGTGCTGCTATTCTTCCATAGTTCTTAACAAAAATTTCGTGTACCTATTACATGGAGAAATCTCATAAGCCATTATGCATATTGGGGATGTAATGTTCCAAATTTTATGGAACATGAATTTTTGTTAAGGAGATGAATAAAATGGGTAGGGGACCCATTATTTGCATGATTAGAGAATAAAAATCCTCTAAGTATGAAAGAGGATCATATTATATCTGAATTTCACACCTCCATGTGTGAAAGGAGGTTTTTTGTACAAGCACATAAGCTGGCCAAGGAGCATCAGTCAAACCGTTGGTAATGAGTTGGAAATTCAGCCAGGTGGGGACAATGTAGGAGGGAAGATTCTAGATGGAGGAAACCCTAATTTGAAGTAAGGCCCATGGAGGAGAAGCTCACTTTTTAAAAGAGGGAGCAAGGCAAAATGGCTGAGTTTGTCTTTGATCATTTCTATATCCAAGTCTTTGAGACTTGTTGCCGCTCTTGCCACAACAGAAGGCAAAGGCTCCCCAGCACGAGGGAGTCCCTGCTATATTTCTCCTTCTTGACAGTGTTTTATAAGGATTGTAAATTCATTCCCTCTATATTTTGGCATTTCTCCATTCATAGCTTTAGCCATCTATCACATAGCTTCTCGGCAGCATATATCAAGGCAGTTATTGGCAAGGCCGGGGAGGCTTCCATACAACATCTTGTGAGTTAGCTTTTTAGAGGAGGGAGGTTCCATCCTTTGGGAGATCACAAAAGGTGGTTCTTGAGCATATCCCACCATCTTTGGCATCGTGCCAACCGCATTCCATCATCGTTGTGCCGTTACCCTTCGCAGACAACGTTATTTAGAGAGGAGATTTTTTTGTGAGGGATCGTTACCACTGGAGGAGAAGTCTTGGGTGAAAGGATCAGCCTTCACTTCATATTTCTATTGGAGAAGGGTTCTTTATTTTTTGCAACTATTCTAGCCTTCTCCATGTATTTCTAGTTCTTGAGTAGCCGTTACCCTAAATATCTCCGTATTTCGCAAAATGCCATTTTTGTATAGATTTCTACCTAATCCTTTTAGAGGATTATTGAGGCATTTTTTTAGGGTTGAGAGCTTTCCCCACTTATTTGAGCCTATCATTGCTATATCTTTGTATTTCATCTTTTTTATGTAGTAGTTCCTCCTATAATCGTGTTACCATGGCCTAGGGCTTGATATATTCCGTAGTGTTCTTCATATTTTTATGTACAAATTTCGAGGTTTGTGGTGCCTTGCTTGAGAGATTATTTCCCAAGGAGATGTATATTTTATTATCGTTTATGATCTAATATAGGCCATCGTATTCTTCTAGCATTTCATGGTACATGATTCCATCATGGCTCGATGTATTTGTTATTGTTGTAGCTAAGCAATGTTGGGGTTATCTTTAAGGGATTCCCAATCTTGCTGTATTTCCCTATTGGGATATGGTCCTTTGAAAATCACTCTATAGACAGAAATCGCTAGGGGCCGTAGCCTCTAGAGCTCATCCTTTGTTCAAAGGTGAAAAATCTAGTAAATGCCCCTACAATCTATCTCCGGAATAGATTTTCCTCACATTTGACAATGTTTCGAAAGGAACATTACGTTGGTATTTGAGCATCGAAACTAGCATGTACCGTGAGTTCGATTTCGTAGGAGAATGATGAAGAAGATGAGATCGATCTCATCCATTTTTGGAATAAAGAAGAGCCTCCCTAAGGAGGAGGAGAAGAAGAGGAGAAAGGAAGGTCCATGCACTTCCTACTTTCTTGAAGACCGCATGGAAGATGCTTGGATTTCCGCATCTTAAAACAAGTACCTAGGTGACTATAAACCCCATTCTCGCAGCATGAAGAGCGCAACGTTCTCACAAAAGATATTCAGCGCATGGAGGAGAGAAGACCCTATGGAGGAGGAGAAATCTGAGGGCAATAGGCTATTTCTATTGTCTACATTTGGATGGTTACTTCGCCTAGAGCCTTTAAAAGAAGTCAGGAGGCATTTTCATTGCCGCAACCAAAGGGCGCCGAAAAAGAAGCAAGGAGATGGCAATGCTGCACATGGAGGATAAAACCTTGTTTGGTGGTTTAAACCTCCTTGGTCCATTCAAGGGTGAATTCTTTTTGAGACTTTTCTCAAGGGCTGATCCAAACCTTTTATGGAGGGAGGACAAAGGGAGAGAAATCCATTCCACCGTGGGAGGAGAATCGCACCAACGTCGCTACAAATTTGGAGGAGTAGCCTTCTACATTTATAGATGAGGAAACCATTGAGGAAACCACGCAGCCAACACAAGGAGGTCCCAAGATCCACCAAGGTATGAGTAAATTTTACTCTCTATTTCAGCAAATAATCTGCGGGATGGTGGAATTACAAGGAGGAGGTCCTGTGATCGAATCACATGGCCACTTTAGGGGCCCTCATGTTTGCACTGCGCCGTGCAAAGGGTTCAAGGAGGAGAAGAACCCTCATACTCATACATCTTTGATGATTTGCATTCAGCTTCAAGGTGGGGAGTGTAAACTTTGGAGGATGAAGAAAACCATGACACCTCCGTGGGAAAATCATGAAACAATTTTGTGACTGAGGAGGAGACAAACTCGTTATACCATTGGAGGAATCAATAGCGTTGTTGAACATGAGGGGAGAGGAGACATCACCTCCATCACATTTGGATCCTCATAGGTCCAACATAGTCAAGGGAGAGGCCTTTCCTGGAAAGAGGTCTCATAGACATGAGTTGCATTTCAAACTCTCATGAAATGCAAAAGGGTAAGAATTGGGTTTGGGAGAATGGCAGCCCTCATGGGAGGAGTACCTGCAGAAGAGGAGAAGTAAGGTGGTGTTTAATTGGGGAATCAAGGAGAAGGGATACATTGCCGATATGACACCTATAAGTTTATTATACCTTCATCACATGAGTCATAAGGATGTGAGCATAATGGGGCCACAAGCACTTGAGTTGCTTCTTGGTATTGATGGGAGAGAGCACAAGCATATTTGCTCTCACATGATTCATGATGTCATGAGGAGTGAGATAGCATTCTCCCCCTTGACTTTAGATGATAAGGAGGTACTTCCACCTCGAAGGGACTTCTTATATATTGCAACATTATGAGAGATATTTTTGACAAAGAGCATGTCAAAGAATGGAGCTAGATATGGCTGAGAGCCTATGTGTATAGGCTAACAGCATTATCTCTTTTCGGAGCGCAGCTGCTGGATGAAGTGTGCCCAAAGTGGAAGTTTGGTGGATCCATAACCCATAAGTCCCAAGATCATTTCATATTTTGCACTTCATAGACAAAGAGGAGGTGAGATGATGAGGTAGTGGAAGAAGTCAGCGTCATCTATGATACATTCTTCTTGACTTGATTTCCAAGCATGAGAAGGCGGGTCTTCTTGCCGCAACTAGTTCATTCCTCTTCGTTGGAGCATGCCAACAACTATGGGGTTCATTCATGGATCCACATCATCTTACTCGGTATATGATAATAAATATGTTTTTACATTGGCTGATTTGTATGCTCTTACTATTATTTTGCAAAGGTATGGCTCCACAAGAGGGCAAGCTTACTAGATTGCTCCATGGGCAAAATTGGGCCAAACTTGTATGATGGAGATAGCCATATTTTATGGCCTTGGCAAGTGTTTTATTTCATGTAAGTGATCGTTTGATATACTTAGCCATTTCTATTTATCGCATACTTGACATATAGCTATTCATGTAACACAAAACAACTTGCCATGTGATTTTCTAAAGAAATAGCTTTGGAAAAAATCGCGCCGTCACTTTGGGCAATTGTTGGTACACTCTTGCAACACATGAAACCTTCGTAATTTTCCTCTATTTTATTTCTAATCACACTTCCTTGATGATATGGGATCGACTTGTATAAGAAGCATGATTATGATAAAGTCACATGAGTCAGATGTGTCTTTGAGTGAGAAAACTTCACATTTTTCATAGGGTGCATGTTCTAAAGGGAACATGAGAGGAGGTATGGCTACGTGCCCACATATTTTCTTAATGGTGGGGTAAGCCATGGGTTTGGCAATTTTATCCATCCATTGTATGTATGGGTATGTTTTTGACCTTATGTTTCGATTCACCAACTATTTACCGTTCCGCAGTAGAAGTGATATTCTTGTACAATACTTGCCATGCTATTTTCTGCACTCGTAGTGGATGAGGTTGCATTGTAACCCTATGAGGCATTGTTTGCATTTTCCGTACATGGTATAACTTACAAAAAAAATGTATGGGGACATTCTATGGTGGTCTTGTCCTATTCATCATAGATGACATGTCTTGGGCCAACCGGATTATCATTGTTGAGAGGGGAAATCCTTGGGGGATTACTCTTCATTTTTCCATTTCTGAGGGAAACAAATTTGCAAAATTTCAAGATCGGTGATACACTGCAGACTTGTCATAAGTGGGGGAGAGTACCGCATGAGGTAAGCTATAGTGCTGGCCATGATCAGATTTCGTGCCACCTTCATTTCCTCGAGGCTGAAGGTGGAGGGAGATTTTCTTGAGTTGTCTTGTTGGGAGACAACTTATTTTGATGATTGATGGTATTTTTGGGATGAGAGATTCATATGGGGGATGATCATCTCTATTATATATTAGATCTCATGCCTCAAGGAGGCCCTATTAGTCATCAATATTTTTGTTCGTTAGTGATGACTAGTTCAACAAATTTCAGCTTTCCAACAAACCTGATCTTAAAATTTGTCAAATTTGCCACTCGGGAAAACACCCATAAAAATTTTTTTTCTCTCTTTCCTTTTTAGTTCGCCCATGATAAGTTGAAATCCCATTATCGTAAATCCTACCTAACCTCAGCCATACTAATCGCCCGTCACTCTAAAAGGACAATCTAATTCGTTAAAAGCCTCCCCTGGGTTAGGAAGTGGCGCTTAAGGAATTTTACCCTCGGGCAACCATCGAAGGCCAAACCTATCCGCTTGCTGCATCAACTGCGAATCGACCTCCCACTGCCACCAGAAGTTAGTCAGCGCCTCTAAATGCGCCACTACATGCCCCCAAGTCTCAAGAATGCATAGACCATAAATCTCAAGCTGATTTTAGGTGTTTTATATTGTTTATGGATTCTACAAGCACAGAAACATGTCATCATCTCAAAGAGAAAATTCTTTGACCTCCACATTAGAAGAAAAGATACTTCTCAATGTGAACATGAGTCAAGATATATCCGTGTGGCAAAGAGTTATTCATCAAACTCTTGCAAACTCTTCATTCAACATGAAAACACAAGAGAAGAAAGACAACATTGTCAAACGTACTCTGAAATTTGTCATGGCCAAGAACCCTCCTTCATCTATAAGTAGAGGGGCTAAGGCGCCTCCTTCATCTACAAGAAGGAGATAGCCGATTTTGACTTAAAGAATTGAAAACCGATCGTAAGACAAGCCGAGCTTTTTAATAAACAAGAAACAAGAATTCAAAGGTTTCCAAGGGAAAGTGATGGTCAAAAAAAACAAAGGCTAAGATCGTAAAATGTTCAAATCAAAGAGAAAGCAGTAGTTTTTTAGGTCTGTGAGCAACTTACAATAAAGAAGATCAATTGAAGGTTCGTGCATCATCATCATGGTGCGAACAAAAAGAGACCCATTGATCAAAGCTATTGTAACAAACATCTCCCCGCAGGGGTGCTAGTATGAATGGCTCAAACCGCGTCGAGCAAGAAGTCAATTTAGTGAGGAGGACCTCCGTGTACCCTTATGCTTCGTTGGGTTGCGGAATATAGCCTATGATCTCTGTGACAAACATAAAGAAAAAAATTAGGCAAGTAGTACAGCCTCAGTATACAAACCATCTTGATATCATTTAAAAAGAGCCGTTGCAAGTCCCGCATTGCAATCCACAATCCACCTCAAAGACAAGTACATTCTCTGGAGCAAGAAGAGGTTGGGTATCAAAGCTCCATTTTTTAGGCAAAATGGCCACGTGCCTCGGTGTCCGTGAGTAATTTAGCCGCCATTTCACACCTCATATATTTACTCCCCAACACAAAGATATAAATAGTGTCTTCAAATGTGCTTATCACAAATTACATAGGGAAACTGCTTATCTCCTCAAGAGGCATTACAACCGAAACTATTGTTCATAATATGCAAAGTGTTTTGACATACTCTGTCAGCTTTTGGATAAACATCTTAAGACAAATATAGGTGTTCATTATTCAAGGGGCCGCAGACACCATATTGGTGCGTTTTGAGTAGATAAAGGTGTTGCAAGAAGCATCCTTCTCGATCAACACCATGGCAAAGTCTCGAATAAATTCAAATAAATTGTTAGGCACCGCGCTGAGGAAAATTGATGAGGTACCTAGAGGCGGAAATTGTCAACCAACTTCTGAAAAGATAAGCCATCTACTTGAAAGTTTGAAAAAGAAGCTTCGTTCTTTATCTTGTGCTTAGAGTGGGTTTCATATAATGAATATCACCAATGTTGTTAAACAAGTGATAAAGGATGATCCACGTCCATTGGGGTATTTTTCAAAGTTGAGCTTTCCGTGTTAAAATGTCTCCAAAGGTGTCAACAAAGCCGCAAAGGTCATTTTTTCAAATATATGAGCACAATGAACAAAGTTAGCATTTGCAATGTTTCTTATCATGAGAAAAGCAAGGAGTCTTAGCTATTATCTCGAAAAAGGGTAAGAAATTTTCATTTAAAATGACAAAAGCTTTTAAATGTTTTCATAAACCTCAATAAATATATCAAAGGTTTTCCCTTTTTCAAAGGCGAGAGGTAAAAGAGATCGCTTCCCACACGTTTTTGCAAACTCCAAATATGAGCAAAGAATCTCTTGTTGCCCTCGCACCGTAAAGGATATTGCGCGAAAAACCGAGTTTCAAAGGTCAAAACTTGCACGGCACTCCCCGTACATGTGTGCGCGTTCCCCGCGCGAAAATTTTTCACCGCGCAACAAAGGCGCGCTACGCTCCGTTGGTGCCGGTCCCGTCGGCCCAATAAGGACCCGACACCATTTTACACCGCGCTTGCCGCTCTCTCCATGAACACGTCACGCACTAAAAGACCCTCAAATGAATATATTAAGAGCCGGCGTAATGATCGAAAAGTCTCGTGAACAATCTTCAAAGTTTTCTCTAGTTCCTCTTTGCCCAAATTCAAAATGTCAAAGGGTGGTTTGCCATGTTTCCATGAGAAAGAAATGATACCTTTAAAATCAAATATCATGTAAAAGCACAAGAGTGAATGAGAGTAATTAGATAGAAAATGTCGTTGGATGAACTCAAGGTTTCTTTTTTTGTTATGATCGTCACACTCCTAAACATTGATCATATGTGCAAGCTTTGCCACTCCACAAAGTGATTTCTCCGTATTAAAAGACAAACTCGATGCATGCCTTCCATTTCTCCATAAAGCAAGATATGCTCAAGGTTTTCAACCGTGGAGAGTGGTTGTTTTATATTTGTATACAGAAAACAAAAGAAGGTGCGTAAAAAGAAGAAACTCGTTTGAGGAAAAGTGTGTCATTTTGTTTTTTATATAAATATAGGGTTGTTTGTAATTACACCAAAACACAAGAAACCGGATGACCTCATCCAAACTCGTAAAAACATTCACCGTGTATATGCAATTTGTGGGGCCGATCGTGTTTATGATTGTTAACCACCGGTAAAAAGGCGCTAAAAAGAGCAAGATAAGTTGTTAAAAGGGATTTTATTGGTATTTAAAAGCGCGTACTTTTGTGACCACATAAAACATTGCAAGAGCCGCCACCTTGTCCTATATAGAGTGATCTTTATTGAATGTATGCAATTTGTGCTTCGATCGTATTTGTGAGTGTTGAATTCACTAATGGAGTCGCCCACCAACATGAAGGAAAGGTTTTGAAGCTAAGAGGATTGTGTTTGGCCTTCTTCTCAAAGGACAAGGGTGTCTTATGTCCTCAAAACATCAAAGAGCAAGTAGTACCATTCCCACCCACACAAAGATCATTGTTGACCGTGTATACAGATTGACTATCTTTTTGTTCTTCAAGCTCATTTGGTAAGTTGATATTCAAGGTCAGCGTCACATTTTAAAGGAGCACAGTTTTTGTATTGAGAGAGAACTTTTGCACAAGCATTCAATATTGTTTCCTTATCAAAACAAGGTTGACAAAGTTTAGTTTAAAGAAGGCATTTCAAAGACTTTGAAGCAGCTTGGTTTTTTCAGAGCACATCTAGATCAAGATGCCCCCAGGCAGTATGGCAACAGGAGCAAAGATGACAAAGGTAAAGATGAGCAAAGAAGGAAAAGAAGAGAAGAGGCCGAATGCGAGAATCAAGAGGGATAAATGCAGCTTCAAGAAGAAAGGGAGAAGACACCTTCAACTAGATTTGACCTTACTTAGATCATAAGTGCCAGGACCTTGAGGTCGTGTGACCTACCTCAGGCACATTTTGACAATTTTTGGTTTTTTGGCATTTTTGAGTTTTTGGTCAAAACTCATAAATTCGCCATTTCATTTCGAGGATTCGTCAAGGGAGGAGAATGGTATCATTGGATGCCATAATTTCATGAGCACACTCTCAAGGATTTCGTGTCATTTGGAGATCTTTTTTCCTTCAAAACGGGTGAAAAAGGCTCTCTTTTTGCACACTCGCCTTCCGGTCTATCGTGAGATCGTAATTTTTCTCGGCTTTTTACACATAGGTGCAGATTGGAGGAGTTCGTACCGATTGGGGAAATTTCAGTTGCGTCGGAAAGTAGACACTTAGATATTTCCAACGAGCTTTCATGAGCCTCATTTTGACACGGGGAAGGGCCGCCAAATGTTTCCGGCAAGTCGTGGGACCTTTGCTGATGAAAATTTAAAGTATTTTTGTAATTTTTTTGAACCTCTAAAATCTACTTTTCCAAATGCGTTTAGCTATTTTTGCACATGAAAAATTGGTGCGGCAAGTCAATTAAATTCTTTAGCATTTTTTAGATATTTTATGAGATATTTTGTGCCTTGGCTGTAAATCCTCAAGGACAAGTTTAGATATTTTGATTAGCCAATGAGGATGCAAGCTGAACCATGAGGTTTTCCTCACTGGTACTATTTATTCCACCAACTCTCATTTGTAAAGGAAGGCTGAACTTGAGAAGAGAAGCAATATATGGTCATATGAGCTTTGGAAGAAAATACGTGTGTTATGCTTTTTGGATTTCCTCTTGGATGTTCTTGGATGAATGATGAAGGATTGTTGATGGATTCCATGACTTGGTAGAATGGTATAGTGTTTCTTGCTTTGTTGTTGTCTTCTAGTTTTCATTCATGATACATGTTTCTTTGCTTGCTACAAATCAGTAGAGAACAAATTTGAGATATGGCGAAAGCACCTCAAATTTCCCGATTCTTCATAGCTTTCATGTTTTCTTCCTCCTTAGTCATACTAAAAATTTTAACTCATTAGTAACTGAGGATATTGTTGCTTATTTCATTAATGGTTTTATGCTAGCTAAGTATGACTTACGTACGCCTCGCTTACCAATGGCCGCCCATAGCTCCATCCATGAAATTTCTCTTTGATTAATTATATTATCATCTTCATAGAACCAAGGAGGCCTAGTTTCAATCTAGCCCTTTGTCTAAAACTATGAAAGCTTGTTTTTCAAAGTGCTCAATAACTTAAAAGATTGTGTTTTCAGGCATTTTGGCATAGTATTTTCTGAGTTGTTAGTTTGTCTTATGTGTTTTCCCCAAGTCTCGATAGCCCATTTCCCAAAGTTAGAGGGTCTTATACTTCTATGCATGGCTTGAATGTTTGTCATGGCATTGGATTAGTTTATAGTTACGTTTGCATGATTAATGGTTTTCCCTACCATGTTTATGTTATCTATTGATCTAGTTATATTTGAAACTCTTTTTTTGTTCCCAAACTTGATTTCCATTTACTCCATTTTGCCCAAAGATCCTTTCTACCTTGAATCAACGTCCTCATTCACTTTGTATCGTCATCGAATAGCTTTCGACCTTTGACCCCATAGCCCGCTTAATCTAACATCTTTTTACCTATCTTATATTCGATCAGCTTCATCCCTCACAACCCAAAACCAAAACCAAAAAAACTTCTTCATAACTAGCCTAAAATCGAACATAATAAGCAAACACATAGACATCCCTTACACATATAGAGAGAGCCCTCTCCTCGAGTCTAGGCTAGGTCCTTGGGCTCCAAAGTTTGGTTTGATGTTACACCTATTACCTGGCTCGCCAATCACTCAAATCACGGGAACCTAACATAATGGCGATCACTTGGGACCCTATTGAGTACATGGGATACCAGCAAAACCTTCGATAGACTCTTTAGTTCTTCAACATTTAACTTAGACCATCAACCTTTAGAATCATTCAGACAACCTCTGTTTCACCATCTTAGCAAAGTGATGAATCGGTTCATAACACTCTTACATCCTAGGCCGCACATAAACTTAAAACCCCAAAGCTCCTTATTTATTTTTTGTAAGTATTGGTGATGGACCATACACATATACCTCAAAACAACTAAAAATCCGCCCGGCGACTCCACTCATCTCCGCAGTCTTTTACTACTTCACTAAACTCTCTGTGCTACTATCTCTGACCGATCCACCTCATCGCCACACTAACATAATGGCGATCACTATGGGACTCGAGTATTAAACAAACTTAGTTTCCCTAAACTTCCAAAGAAATTAAGAATACTATCTCGACAAATTATCCCACCACTCACTAACATAATGGCGATCACGGTGAGCTCCCGAGTATTAAACAAACTTAGTTTTCCTAAACTTCCAAAGAAATTTTAAGAATACTATCTCTGACACTT
The DNA here is from genome assembly GCA_034641835.2 of Pinus albicaulis. Lineage (NCBI taxonomy): Eukaryota > Viridiplantae > Streptophyta > Pinopsida > Pinales > Pinaceae > Pinus > Pinus albicaulis. The sequence goes on along the minus strand of JAXQQM020079089.1, from coordinate 118,844 downwards.
ATCCCACCGCTCCCTAACATAATGGCGATCACGGTGGGACCTATTGAGTACACATACTAGCAAACTTCCGATAGACTCTTTAGTCCTTCAACATTTAATCCTAGACCATCACCTTTAGAATCATTCAGAGTAAACTCGTTTCTCTACCATCTTAGCAAAGTGATGAATCAAAAGGTTCATAACACTCTTACATCCTAAAGCTACAGATAAAAAAAAAAAAACCCCAAAAAAGCTCCCTTAGATTGGTTTTTGTAATTATTGGTGGTGGACCATACACATATACCTCTCAAAACAACTAAAAATCCACCCGGGCGACTCCACTAACTCGCAGGCCTTATCATTTTACCGAACTCTAGAAACAGCCATCTGATTGACCTATCCCATCGCTCACTAACATAGCGGAGATGGTAAGACACTAAGTACATGACAAGCCTAGAAAACTCTATAGACTCTTTAGTCCTTTAGATATCTAAATGTACCAAAGAAATTCACGTACCCATTTAGAGTAAACTCTTTTCTTCATCACCACCCTAGCAAAGTGTTGAAACAAGTTGAGAATACTTTAAACCATAAAGGCACATAAAACTCGTAAAATCCAAAACATTCCCGCATTAGTTACCGGTGGTGGACCATAGCTATCTTCACAAAACAACCAAGTCTCCACCTGGCGACTCCACTAGTCCATCCCTTTTACTAATTATCCTTCACCTTAGTAGAATTTTAGAGAGACCACCCATCCAAAACATACCCACTAATACCATCCCTCTAAAATCTAGATCTAAAATCAGTTTCGCGAAGAATCAACACCCGCATCCCATCCGTACCCAAATCCCCCCTATCATAGTAGACGACCCGCAGAATATTCTGCAAGAAGCTCAAACCCACCATCTAGGCCACCGGCAGATCCATCCGTAAAACAAGATCAAGACTCGAACATCTCACTATCCTACCGCATTCACCTTTAATTAGAGTTATCAGCAACGGCGTTTTCAAAAGAAAGTCACAGGTAAGACAACTTTGACGATCTTGAACCCCTAAACCAACCGTAGTCATAAGAGAGAGTTCACCTTCCACACCCCCCGACTTTCAGCTTCTCCACTACTTTGCTCCCACCATCCCAGACCGCTCGCTAAAACCGTATCACTAGTCCAAGTTCATCCGCCACACCGTCCAAACCACCACCGTTCAAACCACCTCAACTCATCCCAATAGTCCTCATCTTGTACATCATCCATTAGCTCTCATTGCTACAATCCTAGTCACCTTTGGTGCTCTCACTACCTTTGGCTCCCATCCCAAATAAATATCAAGACAAAAATCCCACACTTTACCGATAAGACACCACCACACCTCAACAACATAAGTAGGATTAGTGATGCTTTTGAATACCTCGGAGGTACAAGACGAGACTCAAGTCAGGATGAGAATATCGTCAAAGCTCCCATGAGAACCCAAACATAGTCAGAGCCATTCAAACAAACATCCACAACATCCTGCATCCGTGTCAAACCTTCTAAACAGTGGGAAGTCCAAAGAACCCTATTCAAACTCCGTCATAATATAACAACCTAAAACTAGAAAATGTGAGAAAGTGTCCAAAGCACGTACCAGGGTTCAATAAAGGTATAACTCCATCCCACCTCATTTAAAAACCCCACTTGGTTTAGCTTTGGAAAATTCTCAAGGGTTTTGATCTGGACATGACATATCCGAGAGACAAAGATCCCTACCTTAGAAGAAATGCAAACAACAGCTAAAGGCCAACTTAGCAGAAAATGGCTAGAATAGATCAGAAAGAAAGGCTTCATATAAAGATGAGGCCCCACTTCATTCCCTCCTAGATCCTAGAATAGGATGACTTCTAGTCAAGACCATGGCCAAAATGTGGAAAGAGGAATATGCGTCCTTAGGGACAATCATCCAAACCCCAAACAAAAAATCAGAACCAAAATTTTAGGAGGAACAAATGAAAAATGGTATTTCAAGGAAAATGACCAATAAATTGACCACCATTCAATGAAAATTATGTGGAAGAAGATGATATGATACCGAACCTATCGATGAAAATCATTGGAATATCATAGGTTCCGATAACGAGAGTGGGTTTACCTCACAATGTAAGAGCAAGATTTATGCTCTCCCAAGCGTACTAAACCACAACTATGAACATTCCCGAAGATCCCACATGTACTTTCAAAATTCCATTATAGAAGCTCACAGAAGTATAACTTGTATAGAAAAAAATCAAGACCGATCCAAAAAATGTAGTCCCGAAATTACTAAACTCCGCCGATATCATCCCTAAAAAGGCTATGGATAGCAACAATCACAATTGAAGGAAATTGACCAAAACAAAGATAAAGTTGTTCAAACAAGTCTGGCTCAAATACTCCTAGTACCTCTACAAAATCCCCAAGATGGTTGTGTCAAACCAAATCCCTAACCAAAGTCGACAAATTAAGAGCATAGAAAAGTCAAAAACTTTCGAGAAACAACAAATATGTCCACCACAATTTCCTTTTAGTTTCAGTTAAGGGGAAATTTCCAAAATAAAAATTACCATACCCCTTACCGAACTAATAACTATAGATAGGTATATGTCTCAGTCTTCAAAGTTTTTGACATAGGAAGTAGGCAGATACTTTGAATCTAACTGATGACAAACCTGAGCTCCTATTCAAGGCCCGAAGATAGAAGGTCAATACCAATAGGGATCTGCTTCTATGTGAGTCTCGAACATACGGACAAGATACTACATAATGCCATGTTAGATTCTCGTGCCTCCCACCTAATTCCTAGAGCGGTCATGGAAAACCCGGGACTAGAAGTAACTCAACCTTACAAAAACATGTATTCCTTTGACTCAAGTCGTGTCAACCGTTTAGGTCTCGATAAAACCTAGATTTTTCTCTAACACAAACTTACCAAGAAAAATTGGTCATGGATTTAGTAGGGCTGTATATCCATCCTAAGTATGGAATTCTACTATCAAGGGCATGGGCTACCAAAATACAAGGTAGTCTCCAAATGGATATGTCATTCGCTACCATCCCCATTTTTAACCGTACTAGGAGATTATACCGAGAAAATCACATGAAATACATGGTTAGTAAATCGGGATAAGCCGAACAACACTCCCATTTATTCCATTCATTCCGATTTAGATTCTTTTATCTTATATAATGAAAGTGATGTGAACAAGAAGATAATAGAAAATGAAGAGGTTTTCAAACCATCGAAACACACTTCCCATTACCGAAAATAGAAACCAATGATCAAAGCACCAAGAAACCCGAAAAACAACCTTAGTATCTTGTATGAAAGGGAAGTTCTTTGGATTATAAGATTTCCGATGGTTTCAAAATCAAGTTCAGTCGGTATTTGGATACGCAATACTAATGAAGGTCATTCTTTCGCATTATAATTCCGTGTACTAATAACATTGCGGAATATGAGTTCTTCTCATTGGTCTCACATACTTAAGGGGACTTAGGCTACCAAAGTATCACCAGGGAGATTCGCAACTTGTAATCGTGCAAATCAAAGGTGAATATTCACAAAAAACCCCGTACTAAGGGAATACAGAATGCAGCTTTAGATATCCTCAAAACCTTCAAGAAGTATGAACTCACCTTTATCCCTAGGATTCAAAATAGTCCGGGCAAATGAGCTCGACTTTGTCACAAACAATAGCCAAACACCATGTCTAAGTGAGCAATATGACATTCAAGTTAAACATCACCTCACTATACCGTATAATATCAATCATTGGCAAATATTCAAAGATGATGATCAAATTGATGATTTCACAATCTAAGAATGAATTTGAAGAAACCGTAAAAATCAGAGAAATGAAGAAAGGGAATACGTACAATAACCAAGACCGAGAGCTAAATCTACCTTCTTTGACAGATCTAAATCCGATAGTAAACCTTTCATCCGGAACTGAGATAGGAGAGGATGTTGACCCAAGAGAACTCGAAGTCTTACATTGCAATGATACCATACCCGCAGGGCTTGCACCTCTGTAGGAATTGTTTGATTTTAACGTAGCGTGGCCAAAAAGCCGAAAATGGAATCCACCGAGGTCGATATAGAAGAATATAACATGTAGCTCTGAGGAACCGAAAGGTCAACCGTCCAAAAACCCTCCCACCTCATAAAAAAGATAAATAAGGCTGAGTTGTTTAAAGAATTTACATGCGTTTGCATGGGGATACCAAGATTTGAAATCATATGGACACAAGCATCATCCAACATAAAATTTCCTCAAAGAAAACCAAATCCTTTCAAACAAGTTAAGAAGGATAAACTCAAAGATTACTACCGTTGGTTGAAAAGGAAATCAAAAAAGATGTATGATGCTGGGATAATAGTGTCTCTCTCGATACTCGAGTGGGTCTCAAATCTAGTACGGCGATAGGGTGTGCATCGGGGTAAATCGCATCAGATAGATTTCCGAAACCTAAATAGGGCATGTCCGAAAGACAACTACCGCCCAAAATGGACCACATACTTTAGAAGGTAGTAGGTGCTAAAAGAATCTCAGCTGTTTATGTTTTTCTGGTTATAACCAAGTGTTGGTTTACCCTACCGATCAACATAAAACAACTTTCACCACCCCTTGGGGCACTTTTATGTACGTTAAAATGCCTGATTCCATGAATGCCGGCGCCACATTTCAAAGAGCCATGGACATGCCTTCTGTAATAAGACATAGGTGTTTCCATAATAAGAGCACTTTGACGATATAATGGTATATTCTAAATCAGATGAAGAACACCTAGTACACTTAAGAAAAGTTTTCAACAAATGTAGAAAATATGGTTTATCCCTAAACCCCAAGAAAACACTTTTGTTTAGAGGAAGGAAAACTCCCTAGGTCACATTATTTCGGAAGAAGGAATTAAAATAGACCCACAGAGAATCGGTTATATTGCAAATAAGCATCAAGAAATATAAAGGAGTTGCGTCCTTATCGGAAAGATAAATTTCTTAAGGAGATTCATCCCAAACTCTGTCAAACTCCCCGAAAATATCAAATAGTTGGAAAAGAGGCTCAAGTTAAATGGACTATAGAAGCCAAAAAATATTTTGAACTAACGTTAAAGGTCTTTAACCGAAACAATTGTGTTGTTGATAAGCCCCGACTTCACCAAATACTTTTACATTTTTTCATTTGTTTTAACACACAATAGCCGCTATATTGTTATAAAAAAATGCACTTGGCAAGAACAACCCATTTCTTTTCACAAATCCTCGAGAGATGCTCCCTTGAAATACAACATCATGGAAAAACAAGCATTCACATTAGTAAAAGCACTAAAAAGATTTCCCAGTTTACATCTCGCATTCTCATGTCATATCTTTTGTCCCCACATCGTCATCGATGACATTCGAACCAAGATCCCGATGTAAAGGGGAAAATGGATCGCTATCATCCTAGAGGCAGACTTAGAAATACGACCTACCAAACTAGTTAAAGGACAAGGACTCAGTAAGGCTAATGGTCAAACCAACCTCCAAGCTTTAGATATAAATTTTGTTGATGCCTTAAGAACAGAAGAATGCACACTCCCTCCTATTGATCAAATGTTTTCGGATTCACCTTGGTATGAAGATAATTTTTTATGTATTAAATTATCTAAATGCTCCTCCGAATTTATCAAAAACAAAAGCAAGATTTCTTAAAAAAAAATCTTTAAAGTTTTACATTATGTATGGTTTTCTCGTATTGGAAAAATCCCACCGGTATGCCGCTTAAATGTTTGCTTGAGTCGATGTTAAAAACAGCTAAGGAAATGCAATAAGGGAATGTGGGGGCCATCTTTACCGGAAAACCACAAGAAACAAAAAATCCTTAGGGCTGGTTATTATTGGCCTACCTTATTCCCTCTTCGATACTCACAAACTAGTTATGACATGCCATAAATGTCAAATTTTCGATGGCAAGAAAAATCTTTTACCTTTGCCCTTACATCCCATCATAGTCGAAGAACCTTTCCAACAATGGGGTCTAGATTTTATCGGGAAATTCACCCCTCCTCATCCGCTCAAAATAAATGTGATCCTCGTCAGCCCACCGATTACTTTACCAAATGGATAGAAGCCATACCTTCCGTAATGCCACCGATCACTCATCATCAAGTTCCTAGAAACCAATATCCTATCTAGATTTGGTCGTCCTGCAAAGATTATTACAGATAACGCCACCGCCTTCTCCTCCAAAAGAACATGACTTCGTCATACAAGTATCACATTTCATTAGGACATTCCACACTTATTACCCTCAAGATAATGGCTTAGCCGAGTCCTCTAACAAAAAGCCTATTTAACATCATCAAAAAACTTCTTGAATAAAATCAAAAAGCATGGCATGGGAAACTAGGTACACGCCTTATGGGCTGATATGGATTAACCACCAAGAAATCCATAGGAATGTCTCTCACTAAATTAGTTATGGCATAGATGCCATTTTCCCAACATCTTTAGGGTTATGGTAATGAAGTCATATAAGAAGTTCAAATAGAAGAAAATGACATGCAAAGGAGGGTAAAATTAGGACTATCCATTTACAACAAAACCAAAGAGAATAAGTTTACCAAAGGTTCTTAGTTTACAAGACAAAATAAAACAGATGGACGAAGAACTAAGGAAAATGGATTTTTAGATTGGAGATAAAGTGTTAAAATGATCTCTTAGAAGAGAAGACAAAGGTAAAGATGGCAAGTTTGAAAATTTATGGAAAGGGCCTTACATCATCACTTACCAATGGAAACAATGCCTTCTTCTTTGCAAGAACTATGGGACTCAATTTTTGGAGGTCCCGTAAATGGCAGACATTAAAGCATTATTTTTATCAAGAGCTCCAGCTCTAAGTTTGAACACTTCATTCATTTTACATACCATCACAGTGATGAAATTAAAAGTAAAAACGTAAAAGATAGAAAAGAGTGCGAGAAAAATAGAAAAGGCCCCATGTTCCAAAAATAGTCTCTGGGAAAGCGCGCAAGTCTAAATGCCGCTACTAGTACTAGGTCTTGTTCTTTACCATTCAGCCTAATCATAGCCGAACATGTTTAAATTTAATTTTTGATAAGTTAGTGAGTGAAAAGATGGTCAACCTTGTGTAAGATTGACTTATCACAGAGTAGATTAGTGGAGAGATTCTCGTCTCCACATGCCTAAAATGTAACCAAAGAGAGAAGCGAGGGATGAAACACATCAGACATCTCCAGCCCCGTCGAGATTTCCTTTTTGCAAAATAATATTTGTGTGCAGTTTTGTCCCGTCATGCCGAAAATACATGACAAATCCCATGCTTTTAACCCTAATTTTTCTTCATTTTAAATTTTTGTCTTAGATTAGAGAATGCAAAATTCCGTCAAATGCTTAATCTTGACAGCCGATCTAGTTTAGGTAGAGTAATGAAGTGAGTTCATCCGTTTAATCCGAACTCCTACAGACATAAGGGTAGAAATAGATAGGTTCATTTTACAAAAGAAAAATATGCATTGCCCAAAAGGTCGCTAGTTCAAATGCGCCAAACAAGAAAAATGTTAGGAAAGATAGTGGGGAGAAATATCATCGATGCTAATCATGTTGTCTCTTTTAAGTAACACTTAAGAAAAGTGAAAATTTGCACCAACGGGTAAGGCATTGGTCTTCACAGCAGCCACAGATCTGAAATTCTTTGACACTCGAAAAGGAGCCGCTCTCCCCCAAATGGAGCCACTAATAGCCGCATTTTTTACCTATTAGCATGACCAGTTCAAAACCTGGCTTTCCAACAACCGATCTTAAAATTTGTCAAATTTTCCACTGGGAAACACCCATAAAACTTTTTTGCTCTCTTTCCTTTCGCCTCGCCCCATGACAAGTTGAAATCCCCATTATCAAAATCCTACCTAACCTCAGCCATACTACACTCGCCCGTCACCTCTAAAAGGACAATCTAAGTTTGTTAAAAAAGCCCCTAAGTTAGGAAGTGGCGCTTTAAGGCATTTTACCCTCGCAACCATCAAAAGGCCAAAAAACCTCCACTGCCATGCACTGTAACCATAACCGACCTCCCCACTCGCTACTGCTATCATACCAAGTCATGCCACTTACACGCCCCTAAGTCTCACAATGCATAGACTATACCCCAAGCTGATTTTAGTGTTTTATACCTGCTTATGGATTCTACAAGCACAGAAAACATGTCATCATCTCGCAGAAAATTTCGACTCCACATTAGAAGAACAACTCGCTTCTCAATGTGAACATGAGCTTGAGATATCCAAAGAGTTATTCAACAAACTCTTGCAAATTTCCTTCATTCAACATGAAAACACAAGAGAAGAAAGACAACACCGCTGTACCGCACTTGAAATTTGTCATGGCCAAGAACCTCTTCATCTATAAGCAAGAGGGTTAAGGCACCTCCTTCATCTACAAGTAGAGGGTGATGGCCGATGTTGACTTAAAGGATTGCAAATCGATTGTAAGACATGTTTTTTTTTTTAATAAATGAAGTGAAAACAAGAATTCAAAGGTTTCCAAGGGAAAGTGATGATCAAAAACAAAGGCAGATCGTAAATGTTCAAATCGTGGAGAAAGGTAGTTTTTAGGTCTTATGTCCTAATAAAGAAGATCAATTGAAGGTTCAGCATCATCATCATGGCGCAACAAAAAGAGACTCCATTGATCAAAGCTATTGTAACAAAACATCTCTCGTTAGGTGCTAGTATGAATGGCTCAAATCGCGTCGAGCAAGAAGTCAATTCAAAGGAGAAGGGACCTTCCGTGTACCCTTATGTTTGTGTCGGGTTGTGGAATATAGCCTATGATCTCTAGACAAACATAGAGAAAAATCGTGCAAGTAGTATACAAATTTTTACATAAACCATCTTGATATCATTTAAAAAGAGCCAAGGTGTCCTCGCATTACATCCACAATCCACCCAAAGACAAGTACATTCTTCTGGGACAAAGCAAGGTTGGTGATTTCAAAGCTCCATTAGGAGGAAAATGGTGGCTAATAAAAAGCCTTGGTGTCTGTGAGTAATTCTAGTCGTCATTTCACACCTCATATATTTGTCTCCTCAACACAAAGATATATAAACAGTGTTTAAATGTGCTTATCACAAATGATATAGGAAATCCGGGCTTATCTCCTCAAGAGGCATTACAACTGAAACTATTGTTCATAATATGCAAAAAGTGTTTTGACATACCGTCGGCTTTTGGATAAACATCTTAAGACAAATATAGGTGTTCATTATTCAAGGGGCCGTAGACACCATATTGGTGTGTTTTGGAGTGTATAGGGCGGGGGTGGGCAAGAAGCATCCTTCGATCAAATACCATGGCAAAGTCTGGACAAATCCAAATAAATTGTTAGCACCTATGCTTGAGGAAAAAATTGATGAGGCACCTAGAGGTTAAAATTGTCAACCAACTTGAAAGATAAGCCATTTCCTTTGAAATGACAAAGCAGTTTTCGTTGTTTTTTAACAGGTTTAGAGTGGGTTTTACATAATTAATATCACTACCGTTGTTAAACAAGTGATAAAGGACGATCCACAAGCCTATTGGGGTATTTTCTCAAAGTTGAGCTTCGTGTTAAAAAATGTCTCCAAAGGTGTCAACAAATTCGCAAAGGTCATTTTTTCAAACATATGAGGCAATGAACAAAGTTAGTATTTGCAATGTTTCTTATCATGAGAAAAAGCAAGGAGTCTTAGCTATTATCTCGCAAAGGGTAAGAATTTCATGTTTTAAATGACAAAATATTTTAACAGCCATAAAACCTCAATAAATATATCAAAGGGTTTTCCTTTTTTTAAAGGCGAGAGGTAAAGGCCGTTCCCACACGTTTTTGAAAACTCCAAATATGAGCAAAGAATCTCTCTTGTTGCCCTCGACACCAGAAAAGGAGATTTGCGCGAAAACTCGGAGTTTCAAAGGCCAAAACTTGCACGGCGCTCCTCGTACATGTGCGCGCGCGCTCCCGGGCGAAAATTCTCGTAACGGACAACAAAGGCGCACGGCGGTCCCGTAGCCGCGCGCGCGGTACCTCCCGTTGGTGCCGGTCCCGGGCTGCCAAAATTACGTTGACCCGACACCATTTTACACCCGCGGCACTCTCCCATGAACGCGCCGCACTCAAAGGACCCTCAAATGAATATCTTAAGAGTCATGAAGGATCGTAAAAGGCTCGTGAACAATCTTCAAAGTTTTCTCTAGTTCCTTCTACGAAATTCAAAATCTCAAAGGGTGGTTTGCCATGTTCTCCATGAGAAAGAAATGATACCTTTAAAATCATTTGTCATGTAAAAGCACAAGAGGGATGATGTAGGACTAGAGGAAAATGTCATTGGATGAACTCAAGGTTTCTTTTTTTTTTTTGTTATGACTATCACACTCCTAAACATTGATCATATGCAAGCTTTGCACTCCACAAAGTGATTCGTACAAAGACAAACCCGATGGCCTTCCATTTCTCCAGAAAGCAAGATATGGGCTCAAGGTTTTCATGCAAATCAAGGAGAGTGGTTGTTTTATCTTTGTATAGAAAACCAAAGAAGTAAGAAAAGAAGAAAACTCGTTTGAGGAAAGGTTTTATTTTGTTTTTTATATAAATATAGGGTCGCTAGAGAATTACACGAAACACAAGGAACTCGGATGATTCACCCAAATCCTCATAAAACAAGCCACCGTGTATATGCACTATGGTCGACCGTGTTTATGATTGTTAAATCCACCGGTGGAAAGCACACCAAAAAGAGCAAGATGTTGTTAAAAGGGAGTTTATCATTTAAAAGCTGCGTACTTTTGTGACCACATAAAATATCGCAAGAGCCGCCACCTTGTCCTATATACAAGGATCTTTATTGAATGTATGACCTTTGTGCTTGACCGTATTTGTGAGTGTTGAATCCACTCAATGGGAGGGCTCAAAGAACAGAAGAAGGCAAGGTTTTGAAGCTACAAGAGGATTGTGTTCGTCTTCTTCTAAAAGGACAAGGGTGTCTTATGTCCTCAAAACATCAAAAGAGCAAGTAGTACCCTTCCCACCCACACAGAAAGATCATTGTTGACTCGTGTATATTGATTGACTATATTTTTGTTCTTCAAGCTCATTGGTAAGTTCATATTCGAAGGTTGGGAAGGCCACATTTTAAAGGAGCAAGAGTTTTTGTATTGAGAGAGAACTTTTGCACAAGCATCCAAGGACATTGTTTCCTTATCAAAATAGTGGGTTGACAAAGTTTAGTTTAAAGAAGGAATTTCAAAGACTTTGAAGTGTATTTTTGGTTTTTTCTAGGAGCACATGTAGATCAAGATTCCCCCCAGGGCAAGACAATGTGAGCGCATGACAATGCTGGGTAAAGATGAGCAGCGACTGTGAAAAAGAAGAGAAGAGGCCGAACGTAGTAACCTAAAGAGGATAAAAATGTGCCAAGAAGAAATGGGAGAAGACACCTTCAAACTTGGGATTTTGACCCGAGATTCCGCAGGATGTTGCCATGATCCTCGAGGGTCATGCACTACAATTTTGGGCACATTTTGACAATTTTTATTTTTTATATCTTTAGTTTTTGGTCAAAAACTCATAAATTCGCCATTTCATTTTGAGTGATCGTCAAGGGGAGATAATGGTACCGGATGCCATGAATTTCATGAGCACACACCTCGCTGATTTTCAGGTCATCTGGAGACATTTTTCCCCTTCAAAACGGCGAAAAAGGTTATCTTTTTGCACACTCCGTCTCCTGGCCTATCGTACCGTAATTTTCTGGCTTTTACACACAGTGCAGATTTGGAGGACTTGGGCATCGATTGGGGAAATTTCATGCTGCGCTCGAAAGTAGACACTACATGTTTCCAACGAGCTATCATGAGCCTTTTTTCAACATCGTAAAGGTTTCCAAATGTTTCCGGCAAGTGAGGGGACCTTTGCCGATGAAAATTTGAAGTATTTTTGTAATTTTTGAACCTCTTAAAATCAAGCCCAAATGTGCGTTTAGCTATTTTTGCACATGAAAAATTAAAAGTCAATTAAATTCTCTTTTAGCATTTTTTATATATTTTATGAGATATTTTGTGTCTTGGGCTTTGCAAAAGCCTCAAGGACAAGTTTAGATATTTCGATTAGGCTAATGAGAATGCAAGGTCAACCATGAGGTTTTCCTCACTTCAGGCCTATTTATTCCACCAGCCTATCATTTGTAAAGAAGGTCAACTTGAGAAGAGAAGCAATATATGGTCATATGAGCTTTGGAAGAAAATACTTGTGTTATGTGCTTTTGATTGCCCTTTGGATGTTCTTGGATGAATGATGAATGATTGTCGATGATCTCCACACTTTGTAGAATGGTATAGTGTTTGCTTTGTTGTTGTCTTCTATTTTTCATTCATGATACATGTTTATTGCTTGCTGCGTATCAAGAGAGAACAAATTTGAGATATGCCATGGAGGCAACTCAAATTTCCATTCTTCATAGCTATGCTTTCTCTCCTTAGTCACACTAAAAAAATTTTAGACCTCTCTTTAGTAACTTGAGGATATTGTTATTATTTCATTAATGGTTTTATGCTAGCTAAGTAGATCTACTTGCATACTTCCCCGTTTACCAATGGCCGCCCATAGCTCCATCCATGAAATTTCTCTTCGATTAATTAGATTATCATCTCTGTTGAATCGGAAGAGGAAGTCTAGGTTTCGATCTAGCCTTTGTCCAAAACTATGAAAGCTTGCTTGTCAAAGGCTTCCAATAATTCAAAGACCTGTAATAGTGTTCCGGCATAGTATTTTGAGTTGTTAGTTTGTCTTATGTGCTTCCCAAATTCCGATAGCCATTTCCCAAAGTTAGAGGGTCTTATACTTCTCTATGCATGGCTTCGAATGTTTGTTTCTATGTATTGATTAGTTTAGAAAAGTACGTTTGCATGATTAATGGTTTTCCTACCATGTTTATGTTATTTATTGACTAGTTATATTTGAAACTCTTTGTTGTTCCCAAACTTGATGTCCATTTACCCATTTTTCCCAAAGATCCTTTCTACCTTGAATCAAATCGGCCTTCATGTACCTCTTGTATCATCATCTAATAGCTTTCTTGGACTTTGACCCCATAGCCCGCTTAATCTAACATATTTTGACCTATCTTATATCTTTGATCATTTCATCCCTCACAACCTAAAAACCAAACTAAAAAAAATTACTTCGTAACTAGCCTAAAATCGAATATAATAAGAAAACACATAGATATCCCTTACACATATAGAGAGAGCTCTCTCTCGAGTCCGTGAAGGCTAAGTCCTTGGCCCAAAGTTTGGTTTGATGTTACACTCGTCATTTGGCTTTCCAATCGCCCAAATCATCAGAACCCAATGTGCCCCTGGACAACTCTTTTTCCCCTCATGGATATTTGTTTATACATGATAGCTATTTGGGAATGTTCATCCCAAGGCTAGATCGCATTTGTGGGAGAGACAAATAGGAGACTTGATTGGTGATATGTCATCCTTTTCTTGAGGAGATCATCACAAGGATGCTACAGGAGGAAGGGCGTAAAGAAACTCGGGCTCATCTTTCGCAATTGCTTCGAGGGCAAGCAATATTTTGAGAGGGGGGAGGACCGTAATGTTCGAAATTTTATGGAACATTAATTTTTTTTAAGGATATGAATAAAATGGGTAGGGAATCCATTATTTTCCGATTATAGAATAAAAATCCTCTTGGCATGAAAGAGGATCATATTGAGCCGGATTTCACACTTCCATGTGTGAAAGAGGTTTTTGCATATATGCTTTGGCCAAAGCTGACCAAGTTAACCACGTTGGAATGAGTTGCAAAGCACTATGTGGGACAACGTAGGAGGTAGATTATAGATGGAGGAAACCCCAATTTAAAGTAGGGCCCATGGAGACAAGCTCACTTTTTAAAAGAGCAGAGCAAGCATACCATTGAGTTTATCTTTGATCATTTTTACATCCAACTCTTGGAGACTGCTGTCGCCTTTTGCCGTTCAAATAGAGCTTAAAGGTTCTGTGCACGAGGGAGTCTGTTTAGGATTTCATCTCCTTATCGAGTAGCTCATGAATGATTGCACTCAATTCCACATATTCTCCCGCATTCAAAGCAGGAAGCAGAGTTTTCATCTACATTAGCGCGCTTCGCAGCGCGTATATTGTGGCAAAGGTTGCTTCGGGTGTCGTCGGGGAGGTTTCCATACAACATCCGGAGCTGGGGCCGAGAGGGAGGTTCCATCCCTTGAAGATTGGGAGGCAAAGGTGGCTCAAGAGACCCCACCATATTTGGCATCAAGCAAACCACATTCCATCATTGGAAGCATAGTCCCTTCGTTAGGATGTCGTTATTCGTAGAGTGAGATTTGTTGTGAGTGGGATCGTACAAATACTGAGGAGAAGTCTTGGGTGAAAGGATCAACCTTTCCACTTCAAATTTCTATTGGAGGAGGGTTATTCATTTTTTTGCAGCCATTCCTAAAATTCTCTTCTCCATGCATTTCAGCTCTTGAGTAGCTACTACCCGTCTACTCCAACATTTCTACGAAATGCTATTTTTGTATAGATTTCAGCCAATCCTTTTTAGAGGATTGATGTTATGCATTTTTAGGGGTTGAGAGATTGCTCCCCCACTTATTTGAGCCTATCATTGCTATATATTTGTATTTCCATATTTTTTATGTAGCGCTTCCTCGTATAATCGTGTTACCATGGCCTAGGGCTTGATATATTCAGCAGTTGTTCTTCATATTTGTATGTACGTATTTCTTAAGGCTTGTGGTGCTTGGGTTTGAGAGATTATTTCCTCAAGAAGATGTATATTTTATCGCTAGTTCTAATACGATGGCCATTGTATTCGGCATTTCATGTGTACATGATTCGCTATTTTCCATTCGGGATGTATTTTTTATTGTTGTAGCCGCAATGTTGGGGTTATCTTGCGTGGACTCAATCTTGTTGTATTTCCCTATCGGGATATGGTCCTTTGACAATCACTCTATAGACAGCGTCCGATAGTGCTAGTAGCCTCTCGGAGCTCATCCCTTTGCTCAAAGGTGAAAATCCAAGAAATGCCCCCCGTATTCTATCTCCGGAATAGATTTTCCTTGTCATTTGATAATGCCTCTCGAAAAATGAACATTACAGGGACTTTCCATTCCTCAATGGTTTTAATTTTGTTAAGGTCTACCTTAACACCCTCGTGAGAGTAATATGATCCAGATATTCCACCTCTTATAATAAAAAGAAACATTTGGATGTTTTTGCATGCCATAATTGTTTCTCCCGTAATAGTTTGAGCACCCCGTCAATATGTTGAACATGATCCTTCCAAGACCCGTTGTAGATTAGTATATCATCAAAAAATACTAGCACAAATTTTCTAAGGTTTGAAAATGGAATTCACTCAACCCTTGAATGTAGAAGGTACATTGGTAAGGCCAAAAGGCATGACCAAAAATTCATAATGACCCCTCAGTTCGAAATGTTGTTTTCGAATATCTTCGGGCCTTCATTCTAATTTGATGATACCCGAACAATATTTATTTAAAGAGTCGTCCGTAATTCATCCAATAATTCATCAATCACAGAATGGGAAATTTATCTTTAATGGTGAGCTTATTGAGCTCCCTATAATCCGGACACATGCGGTCATATCCATCCTCGTTGTAAACAATACTACAGAGCAGAAAGAACTTTGAATAGGCTTAATTATACCCGCCTCTAACATTTCTGCAATCATACGTTCAATTTTCATTTTTTTTGGACATAAGGATATCTATAAGGCCCGATGTTTGGAGAAACACTTCCTGGAATCAAATGAATAGCATGATCATGATCATGAATAGTGGGAGTCCTTTTTGAGTTTCAAAACCTTGGAATGATTGTCCAAGACTTTTTGGAGATTCCGTAAATTGGATGATTTTGTTGTTGGAATTTTCTAGTGAGCATAATTGTGCAATTATGCCTCGTTGTTCTTTCTTTAGAAGCTTTTCATACATTAGAGCTTATTACCTTTCCCCGTTCGCAATACCGCGTAATTCGACTTCCTTTCCTTCTCCGAAAAAAATTTCAATAAAGTTCTTTAAAATTAAAAAGCTACCGTCCTCAAATATTGTAACCATTTTACTCCCAAGAGAACATCAACACCTCCTATAGAATGGAAAGCATTGGACTATTCAATAAATATTCTCCCATGGTTAGCTTGATATTATGGCATTTTCTGCAGAGCAATTTATACTCCTACATTTGCAACCATCACTTGACATTCGTGTCAAGATATAGGAAACAATTCAATTCTCGGATACCTTACAATGAATAATTATGGGTACTACCTGAATCAATCAACAATATTACCTTTCTCTTCTTGATATGTCCTTCTATCTTAAGAGTTTGAGGAGTGGTAATTCTTGCCAATGCATTACACGATATGGTCGAACTCATTTCTTCCTCTTCTTGGGTTGGCTTGTGTATATCCCTTCTTTGTTCATTTTCTTCTTCCTCTTCACAATCTATGTAAAATAATTTCTTCTCGCACACTTATGACCTTTAGTGTATTTTCTATCACAACTCTAGAAAAGCCCTTTTGCTCTTTTTTCTTCCAATTGTTGTGGTGTCAACCTTGTAGGTTGTGGAACGAGAGCAGTAACACTTCCCTCTTTTATAGAAGTGAGTGGTAGGCTTCCTTGTCACCATAATTTTACATTCAATTTTTCTTGCCAACCTAAAATGCCTCTCCAATGAATCGTGTTCCAAAACATGAATTTCATGTTGGATGTTATCCTTTAAAGTACCTATGAAGAGATCAATCCTATGTTCCTCCGGGAATATCGCCACTGCTATATCCAATTTTTGGAATCTCAATGTGTTCCATTAAAACCTTTGCCTAGGATTTATCAATTGGCTAAAGAAGGTGTCGCTCTTTGTATCCTCATAATGTGCTATTTCCTCCGTAAAAATCGACCAAGTACAATTTTTACTAGGAGCAAAGCCATCGATACCATAAAAAATGTATTTTGTTCTCTAAATGTAAAGTTGCAATGCGTACCTTTTGTGTGTTTTGTACATTATGGAGATCAAAATATTGCCCATCCATAGTATCCATAGCCACAGATCCTTTCCATCAAACTTCCTCATATCCATTTTTGGAATATGGTGGTTCTTCTCCCCGTTTTCAACATTAGATTTTATGAAATCATGATTAACATTTATTTTTTTTCTCATCATGAGTTTCTTCTACTATCTTTTCACCATTAGGAAAAATTTCTTGTATCAACTTTGTCAAACCATCCATGTTTGCTTTTAGATCATTCTTCATGTTTTCCATTTTCTCATCGATCTTAGCTTCCATGTCATCCATCTTAGATTCCATGCTGTACTGCATGCCATTCAAGCGGATTCCATGCCATTCTTCAAACCATCTAGCTTAGATTCCATGCCATTCTTCAAACCATCCATCATCTAGATTCCACGGCCTTTCTTCAAACCATCCATCTTAGTTTCCATGCCTTCCTTCAAAATTCCATGTCATTTTTTGTTTCTCTTTGCGAGAGCGAAATTTGTTGCACTTGCTCTTGTAATTTTGATATGTCCTCACATATTCTTCGTTCTTCATGATTCACAGAGCTTTCAAAGGCTTAATGTATGTTGAATTATTTTAGGGCCATTTTAGAATCCAATACCGATATCTATTCTGCTAATATGCCCTTTTGAATCAATTCCAATTTCGATTCTTCAAACAAGACTTATAACTTTAAAACAAAAATACACACTCTTTACTTTCTAGGGGCTCGATATTGAAATTGAATTATCTCTATAATTGTAGATCCTAAATATCTCGAAATTCAGCCCCGTAAGAGTCTCTCCTTTGAAGCTTCTTTGAAATTCCACAGTCTAATCTCGATTTGGATTCTTCAAGGCAAAGTTATGTCCAATATCCCAGAAGGACCAATTTTGGACTCGTTTCGTAGAGTGAACTTGTATGACTTGCCACGTGTCACCGTTTCTCCTTTGGCTCTGAAATTGAGGAAATAAAACTATAGTTCGTGTACTTGCGTCCGCTTTTTATATCATTCCAATCCGATGCTCGCAGAGAGAGCTATGAAGATTTTCCCACGATCACCTCTTTGAGATGAAATTCCGAAGCTTCAAAAGCCCTAACTTCCACAGATCATATCTCCGAAAATATCGTGAACCAATATCTGAAATTTGCAAAAATGTTACTCAAAGATTGTGGGTTTTCGTGCTCGAAATTTCAGCTTCCAACCTTCATAGAAAAAAAAAAAAAATTATTACGAAAAAATACCACCATGACCTATTTAGGTTAACTAGGATCCTTTAAAAATAACCTAACTTGCACAGATCATATCTCTCGAAAAATATTGTGAACCAAGCTTCCGACATTTTGTGACAATGTTCCTCAAGATTTTCTCTTCACACTATAAAATTTCGCATTCTAAACCTTCGTAGAAAAAAATTATCGCAAAATTCCACGATGACTTGTTTGGAGCAAGCCGAAAACCCTAGAATCTCAAAGTTCCGATACCAAATGTCAGGAAACCAACAAAAAGAGAAGAAAAATAGATACCAAATCTACTTAGAAATAATCCACTTTGAGGGGGAAACCTCCAATACATTACATGAATGAACAATTCTTGGATGATTCAAATTACAAAACTCTCTTTCTATATATAGGAGTCCATGGGACCACAATGTTCCTAGTGGGGCCACAATGTAATCCTAGCCGACCTAACAATATGGGTTACAAGGGTACAATAATAACAATAAGGGGGTTACACTAACAACAATAAGGGACTATACTAGTAATATAGGACTCAACAAGTATATATTGTGTAAAGAATATTTACTACAACAAATAGGATATCACGTCTCAGTGTATCTTGGGTGCAAGCATAAGGCTAAGGAAGATTCTATCAAAGACCAAGTTTAGATCATGTAAGGTACGAAAGGAATCGAATTAGTTAGGCTACAGAGTAGGGACCGAGTCTCCGCATAGGTGCGAGATGATACAAAAAAGAAGATCAACATAAGGAGCCTATAAGAGTTGAACAAGGATCTTGGAGGCATACTAGTGTCAAGGGTCTATGTCATGGTTATGATACTCATCAATTGAAGATCTATAAGAAGAATTACCATCAAGTTTCTTCTGTATCCAAGAGGGAGAGGTTTTTGCCATGGTTTGCTAGCCTAAATTTTGTGTCTCTTTGCATTTGATAATCGATTTGATAGAAAACATAATAACGTGAAAAGAGAATAAGATCTAAGTGAAAGAAGCATAACGAAATCACAAGTAATTATCAAGAAGATAACGTAATGAAAGCCCTAATTTCTCAACATGAGTTATTCCTAGTCGTACATCAGGGATTGCGCAATGCCTTTAGGAGGGTAGTTCGATTAGCCGGGAGAGAAATGTTCTCGGGCCCGCAGGTCGGGCAGAGGGTCCGCAGTGCTCGAGACAATTTCCTCGCAGAGACAGAAAAATACTTCATCGCAGATAGTTCGGTGGATTGACATCATAGGGAATCAGACAGAAAGCAAATGTAGGCCGACAGAGGGTCCAAGAGGACGATTTTTCTTCCGAAGGAAGAAGCCGTGTTGAAGCCAGGGAAGAAGGGTACTTCCAAAATAATTTTTGCCCACTTTTTCTTGTTGTTTGGATTGCGAGTTAAGCATCCATAGATTGTGACCAAGATTTTCACTCCCGCATAGTAATAAAACCTCAACGTTGCACCCGTTTTCCAAAGTTGGGTTTTGAGGACAATTGTACAAAAATACCTGTCATTTATGTGTGTATGTGCTAGTATTTTTCAGTTTCCTGAAAGCGATATTTTTCTTCCTATAGCTTTTTATTTGTGAAAATCAAAGTATGAATTATTTGGTATTTTTCGTAGAAAACAAAAAAATAAATTAACAATTAGAAAAATAATCTAGTGTTGTTGTTATAGATGAAATTTTCACATGCCTTGGAAAATTTCCTTAGAAACTCAATTCTAAGTCTTAATACTCAAACTTCCTTGAAAGAAAAATGATCTCTGGCGCTTGGAGACTATGTAACCCCGCAACCAAATTAAATTATAATGTTGTAGCTCACAAACAATTGTGATTAAATATTCAGAAAATAAACAAGAAAACCACAATCCAACTAGGTGGAAAATAGTGTCCATCAAAGAAGAAGAGATCTAGCTAGGGTGGCAAGAGATCCACCGAAACTAGAGAGAGGATTCACTTGAAAGCCTCAAGGTAGAAACTCACTCTGAGCTCTCTCCAATGACAATGAAATATGATGTAATAGAATGACTAGCAAAATGAGTCCATCCTCCTTTTATAATTTCCATTTGAGTCTCCCAAGCTTCTATATTTTCCAATTTTTTTAATATTATTATATTGGTGGAGGCCATTCTCCATTAAGTGACTTTTTTCCACCATTTTTAATAAAATAATATTTACCTCCTTTCCAAAAAAAATAATATTTTTTTTCCATTTCCTAATAAAATAATATTTTCCCTCTTTTTATCAAAATTGGGCAAATTCTTAAGAATTTGCATTCAAAATCGAGGATATTATAGTCCTACCGCCAAAAATTACTTGTCCTCAAGAAATCCATCCCTATATTCGTGTCCCAAATATGTCTAGAGAATGTTCTAGCACAAATTTTGTACCTATCACTCTCTCACGAAGCTTTCACCTTCTCCTATTAAGATAACATCAACATATTTTGTTCCTAAATTCTTCAAATTTATCCTCTTCTTTCAATTTCCCCATCTCTGTGATCTTTCTCCCTATTATCACCCTTATTGACATATCCATCTTCATTATCCCACCAACATGTCACCTTCACTCCCGCAAGGTCGCAACCTTTTCTTCTCGACCTCGTAAGTTCTTAAAAATAATATCCCCTCAATAAAGGGTCTTAATTATTCCACAGAGGAAGATTATTCACAATTTTCATCACATAATTTTGGCGTTTGTGTTCATTTCTGTCGTATAGTTGAATGAAAGAAACGATACAACAACTCCCCAACACTTTGTGGGAAGCATTATTTATCCCATTATGAGTCCGGAAAATTTGGCTTAGATGAAATAAATCGTGCATATTGATGTAATATTCTTCCAAAAGTCCCTTGTAGAACACATTTTTGATATCTTGGGATTGGAAATAATCCCGTTGCAATTGTTTGGTTGTGTCACTAGCAAAGAAATAGGCCTATGAAAATTAGAACATACATATTTGATAAAAGTAATTGGGGCCATTGTCGATCTTGAACTTCATCAAAATAAATAAAGTCCTTGACCTAAATATGCATTGGATCTCAACTCATAATGCAACTCGGTTTCCTAGTCTCGTACTGTCAAAGTTGTCATCTCTTTGCTTTTGCTTTTCATAATGCAGAAAAAATCATAGGTTTCTTCTCCTTCCGATAGTCATTTAAGATGGAAACACAACTTTCTACAATCGTAATGTAGTATTCTTGATTCATCGTGAAGTTCAAAGAGTTGATTGATATTACACTGCTTTTTATGTGTGATATAATTTTTGTGAATGCCACAGAAGAGTCGAGTCCTATTTTTAAATCTTTACCAAAATGTGGTTTAAAGGCTACTGAGTTGAAACATTCATATCTGACCCTTCGTTATCAATTCTACAATGATTTTAATATATGGACCCTTTTACATCATCAAAGAAATGAAATAGTTAGGATTATCTTTTTATATGCTCAGTGATCATCATGGCATGTATAATCATCTAGGAGCATGATCATTTCCCAGAGAGAGATGTGTCAGAAGAGCTAGGCTCATTCTGGATTGAGTTGAACTAAATTTGTGAACAAGGCAACAAATACTCTGTGCGCTTATTCCTTCCATCCTCTATATTTTTGCATGCAATTTTGCTCATTCCTTCTTTCCATTTCTTCAAATTCACTAGGTTTGGTCAAAGAGATCAAAAATATGTTGACATAAGACACTGTGCTCAAAATCTATTAATGATGCCATAATTGCACCAAAGAGTATGGAAAGGATCATATACAAGAGTAAAATTCTTCAAGTATTGACAAATTCGGCACACCAACATGACACAAATCCATCCTGGGTAGTGCTAATAATTGAAATTTTTAATGATCAAAGAACGGAAATTGGTGTCATTTGAAAAATTACCTACCTAGCCATATTGAATTCAAGATGTTATATCCATTTGGATTATCATGGTTTAATATCGTTCAAGTGGTTTTACCTTACCGTGTAGTGTAAATTTTTAGCAAGTCAATATCCTACTTACCATCGATACTTCTATACATGTTCCCAGAGAACCAAAGAACCTTACCCAAATATGAAAACCTTTTGATGATAGATAACATTTTCGATTTTGATCGGAAATACCTAAGCATCAATATATATTACATCCTTGAAATTCGGTCGTCTCAACCTTATGCTAATAAGCGGTAAAGGAAGTACATCACCTTCTTCACAAGATTCCTTGTTTTGTAAAATCCATTCTCTAAATGCACGTTTGTAAACAAAGGGAATGGAGTGAACTTCATACCGCCTTGACGAAGCCGTAGCCATGGTTTCAACAATATGATGGTATTTTTCCTTGTTGCTTTGTACTCGATGACTTATGTGTCTAAGTTAGGAAACCTATTCTCCTTCATATACTCTATGTGAAGGTTCCTTCTCTATAAATTCATGCAAATCAAGTTTAAAGCATCTTTCGGTCCTCTTAGGATTCTACATCTCACTCGTCAGCTTGAATTTTGAGAGCTACATATCTACTCTATGGAATGCATCACTCCCATAGAGATTCTCCCTTTGGATAGAGATTCTGAGAAGTTCCTTTATATTCCGTACTTCATTGGTGTGAATAATCCTTGAATGTAAAATGGCATAAAACTATCTTCTGCTAGTTTTCAACTCGCAGGAAGGCTTTAGTTTCGTTATTTAAGGTCCTACAACCGCCTGAAATCGGGTTTATGGATATCCTTATGCAGTCTACTCATCATTACAATACCCGGCACAAATTCTTTAGCAAGCTTGGACTAGAAAGTTCAACAAAATCAATTTTCTCTTAACTCGGAGAATTTTGTTAATGATAACTGGATACCCACTCGATGTATCATTTGGCCATAATGTAATAAATATGCAAATCCCAAAACTCAGACCGTTGTGGATTTTTTGGAAGTTTGCAATCAATGTAGCTGTTGGTAAACAACTTTAGGACTTATCCTCCCCATACCCATTTCGGTCACCAACACAAAATTTAAAACTCTTAGTTTGGGACAAAACTTAGGAAGCTCGGGGCTTTCCCATACATTCATTCCGCTCAATACCAAAAATAGTCCTAGGCATTTCCATTGGATCTTTCAAGTGGGCCAATAAACTTATAGCTCACAATTTTTTCCCCAGTGTCATTATAGGCCGTGAATAGCGTCCACTTTCTTAACACTTATTTCATCCATTTTCACTCTTCTTTATCATGTCATTTATTATAATTTATCATATAAATCCATTTTATAATGATTTATGCTTTTATGGATGAATATTATTTCCTCTCCTTTTATTTTTAATAACGATGATTATTATGCATAATTTTATCAAATGACGGTTTATTAATATCACTCACCATTTTATCCTCCAAGATATTTTTCCATCGGCAGATTTGATTTCCAAATCATCATGAAATATTCCAACACAAAGTAAAATTGTAATAAGAAGTGATAATTTTTCAGTTAAGATTCCGAGCAAATGAAGAAGAATCTGGAAAATTTGGAACATGGGTTTTGTCTAGAACGGCCCAATTAACTTTTGTAATGAACGGTTTGCCCAAATTCGGCCTTTATCGAGAGAAACATAGTGGTTCTTTGAGTACGATTTTCTCGCATTTGTTGCGTCGTCCTCCAAATCTCAAACAGAAAAGTCAAATTCGTCTTGCTCTTGTTGAACACTGTTGGAAATGTATTTTCCTGTTGATCAAGTTGTCGGGCAACAATCCAATATTGTTATAGAGATTATATTTGCTATTTAATTTCTCCTCCTTCGATTATAAAAGGAGAAGTGCATGTATTGCTACTGAGGAGACTTTTCTTGTGGTAATTTGCGTAATCGTGCATCGACTTCGTTAAGAGATTATGAGTCGTTTGTAAACATTATTCATGTTCCTCGATTAATAAAGAGTTTGTTCTCGTTCCATTTCTCAAACGTTTAGAGTAAAGCAGTATTTCTAATTTGCTTGAGGGGCCCTAATTCGTGGAATCGATCCGTTGTTTGTATTTTTATCCTTTTATTTTCATGTGTATGTGTTTAATGTTTGTTTCAATTACGTAATTGGTCACTGTTGTTAGATCAAATACGTAGTCATTGCTATTTCATCTTTTACAAGAAGCACATATATGCCATTCGATTATCTTATTATTATCATAAAGTCATTGCTCATCTATTTTTGTTGTTGTTCCATTAGTTTATACCTTTACAATTGGTTGTTGCGTGGTGAGTGGCTGGGTTTATTGTAGGATTAAAGCATGGAAATCTAGTTGCTTGAATATGTTAGAATTGTAATTGTTGTTCATTTCATGTTGTCAGTTTCATTTTCGTTCATTGTTTATGTTATGTCTTCGATTAGCAAACATATGAGTTATAGTTACATTGCTCCTTTTTAGATTGTGTTTTTTAAATGCTTTTTGCTTTTGTGTTTCAATTGCTTTTTAATATTTCCAACTATAAGTATAGAGGCTTTGCCCAAGTCCCTGCATCAGTAATCTTGCATCGATTTCTAAGGGAATGAGTTATTGCTACCGCATCCCCGATCGATGTTCTAAGATTGAAGTACTTTAATATTTCCATTCTTGTTATTGTAATTAGGTTTTTCTTTCCAAGAATTTGTTACTTTTGCATTTATTATTTTATACTACATCTTCTACAAAGATTGCTCTTGGATGAATTGTAAATGTATTGGTACACTTTTGAAATAAAAAGTCGCTCCCGGATGGATAATTAATGTATATAAATAGTGTTAAAAAAGATACCTTTTATACTTTAAATTTTAAGGCTGAAGTGTTTTATAGTGGGGCATATTTAAAAGGAGTGATGCACATTTGACCTTTTTTCTTCTTGGGGAGAATTGGGGTTTTAAAGACCGAAGGTAAGAACCCCACACCGAGCAAGGAACATACTTGCTCACCGCCCACTTCATGCCAGGATTGGGTAAAAATTTTCTTTAGGTAGGAATGAAGGCTTGTTGTTTTAAATGACTAGAAAATATAAACAAGACAAAATTCCTCCCAAATCTAAAAAACCTAAAGCTTCTGTGACCTTGGGAGAAGGGGACCGTTATCATGAAATGCTTAAGAAAACCGACCCTGTCACCGCAGGGACCTAGGAAAGTTATTTCTAGACCACCTCTTACTACCATTGTGCCACAAAGTCATATCCGTAGCCTTTGTCAGCAGCCAAACAAGAGACCGAGCAAGATTCCTATGAAATTGAGAATTTTTGCCTAATTTTTTTTTACAAGAAGGGAAGGCTTCTCATACCCTACCATTTATCAACATGCATTTTCAAATTTGGGTATGTATAGAGGCCCCTATTTTGGAAATGGCTCCACTGAATACCTATACATAAGCATAACTCTACTCTCAAAGAAGAGAGATAGTGTAGAGAAAATAAATAAATAAGCAACAACACATTTTTTTATTATTTTATTTTTGTAAAAATAAGCTTGTTTTTCGTTGTAACACGTTGTGGAAATCAATATTGATGATAAATATTCTAATTTATTTGTGGTATGTAGATGAATTATATTGAAAATAAACAATTCTACAAACACTTATATTCATTTTTATCACTGTATTATGGAAAAATTGCTTCGAATATCATTTTTTTGCTTGTAATATGAAATTCCCGAAAAGAAAGTTGGGAAAGTCATGTTTTGGGGATAAAAATTGAATATTTTTAAAACCTGTTTCTATCCCAAGTAGCCCTTGATGTATACTTTCTAACCCAATTTGAATCACTCAATTTGGATTTGAAATGGAAATGTTAGAACCAAAACATTGACAGGTGGTGTCTATTAGGCAGCTCAACAACAAAGCTGAGAAAGTTATTAGTTTTTGGAGGCCTAAATGATTATATTTTTTAAAACATGTTTCTATGGTAGATTCCTCTATGAAGCTAGTTTACAATGCAATTTAACTCTACTCAATTTCGATATCATATGAGGAATTTTATGACCAAAATACCTGCCCGCTCATCATAAAATCAGCACTCTTGAAACTCGCTTTGGTCACTCCCTAACATATTTGACCCATCAATTCTTCTTGTCTTTAAAACCTGTTTCCATTGAAGATAAATAAATAATATAATTTAAGCTCCACTTGAACTGTTCAATCCACCATTAAACGAATAATTTATGCATGAAATACCAACTATTGGTCCGAGTCGGAAAATCGGAATGACTCTATTATGTAGGTTGTTCTAAGCAAATTTAACATACCATTACATGGAATTTTTAAAATCCTGTTTTTCATTGGAGATAAAACCTTGAATTAGCTCTCACTTTTCTTGGAATCACTTGAATCAGACTAAAAACAAAGAAGTTATGATTGAAACACCGCCGGTTAGCATGATTGGCTACCTGCTTCTCCCGCAGTAATAAATTAATTCTTACTTTGTCTGGATTTGTTCTACAAGAGTAATTACTTGTTAGTTTTTTTTATAATTTTGGATTATGAGCCATATAACTTCTTCTTTCATGATTTAATGTTTTATTGCATGTAGAGACCTATTTTTTGCAGCTTTTATTAGGAATTAAAGTAGTTACCAATTTATGGACGAGTGATTCTTGAAAGAAATTTAGTAAAACAAGGGAATTTCATATGCTTCATTACCTAACATATTCATAACAAGAAGAATGAAGGAATTGTTTCCATTTGAATATCCACACTATTGCTAAACATTTTTCAAAAGATCTTATTTTTCCATTAATTTGATATTCTCTTAGGAACAACATCATAGTCGTTGTAACTCAATAAAGTGTTGTTTTTCTTTCCTCATTTCTTTTATGTTTTTGTGTTTCAGGTGTTAATCTATTCAAATCTGTACCCTGTGCTCCAGTGGTAATTGAACAATAAGGACCCCACCATGCAAGTTTCAATTGCGTAAGGACAATTCTTCGGGCTTGAAATTAAATTTTGTAAAAAAAATTACTTTTTCTTGAAACCTCATTCATAAAATTTCCTTTCTATTTGATTGGGGATTTTCTTGGAAAATGGATTAGCATATTCGCTGAATTTTTCTTTCTATTTCTTTCCTTTTTACGTGTTTATATTTGTTTGTTGTTCCTCTTAAGGGATGCTTATTGTTCCTCTTAAGGAACACTAATTCCTTTTAAGAAGCAAGCATGAGGTAAGTTTATTTTTGTTGTCTTCCAAAAGGAACAACATTTTCGCTAATTAGTTTTTTTGTTTTTTTCAAAAAGAACAAATATTTTTTGCATGATTTCGATGTTCCCTTTCAAAAGGAACAACACCGTCGTTTTTGCCGTTCGCTTACAGCTTTCTTTGTTGTTCCTTTCAAAAGGAACAACACCGATCGTCTTTGCCGTTCCTTTTCAAAGGAACAAAGATTATCCACTGCTTCCGTCGTTCATTTCAAAAGAACATTTTCGCACATTGTTTTTTGTTCCCTTTCCAAAATGAAAAATACCATTTTTTGAGTGCATTTTTTCTATTTTTTAAGAACTTTTTTTGAGTTTTTCATGATTTTTTGAAAGGAAAACATACAATTTATGAAAGGATACACAATCATACAAATTAAAATCCATCAGAATCGCCGAATTTGCAAGAAATCACATTTTTAAGAAAGTTGTTTAGTAACAGATAAGAAAAAAGAAAAAGAGACATAATCAATAACATGATTTTGTTGTCTTACTACCACTAAATTCATATGATCGATTATATTTATCATGTTGGTTCTTTTTCTCATATTTTATAACTTTCTTTGATTTTTACTTATGGAGAAGGAACAATGGCATATTCTTTTCTATTGTTGCCGGACTTCTTCCACCATCCCTACTCTGTAAGGAGTGTTGAGTCATCCTTATGAATAAATAGGAAAGTGCTATATGAAAAGAAAATATTTACCTATTTAATGGATAATTTTATAATTCACAATGGAGGATAGCGGGTCTCATCAAAATCCACTACCATGTTCATGGTGCAAGTAAGGGAAGTGTATGAAGGGCATTCCCATCATGGCCACCAAACCAAGGATATGGTCTAATAGATAATCGAAAAATCAAGCAAGCTCTGGAACAAGAGGCTCCATCACGAGTCGGCCCGCCCACCTTCACTTCTTCCTGAATGGCATTGTGATTTATCTCAGGTCACCAAGCCAACACAATGGCCTCTCGTCATAATATTCTAACAAAAAAAAGCACTTCCTCGCATAAATAAAGGACAATGGTTCCGTGGGTAAGAAAGCAACTCGTCAAGGTTATGGATGCTGAAGAAACAGGCTCGCCCCTCGATGGTATCGAGTCACATTTATGCACATCAATAGGTATATTTAACCCTTTTCCTATATCTATATTTAAAATCAAATGA
The DNA here is from genome assembly GCA_034641835.2 of Pinus albicaulis. Taxonomy (NCBI): domain Eukaryota; kingdom Viridiplantae; phylum Streptophyta; class Pinopsida; order Pinales; family Pinaceae; genus Pinus; species Pinus albicaulis. Next base: position 90,216 of record JAXQQM020079089.1, on the reverse strand, counting down.
AAGTATGAATCCTTTGCCTTTACTCAACCTATGATACATGAAAATCATTACAAATCGACTTCATATTAGTTTGAAATGGTAAATAATGCATTTGTACTTATGTTTATCTTAAGTCACCCTTTCCTTATCTCGAATCATTACAAAATGCTTCTATATCTCTGTTACGATTTATCACATGCATGGATTTAAGAATGCTAATTTGTTGATCATATCATAAAGTATGCCTTTCCATGTCAGATAATTGCCTGCAAAGACGTTACTCTTTTTTATTTTGCTGATTTTGCCACAATATTCATACCGTATTTCTACAACATTTTTTCTCGCTTGAACTTTTTTTTCGTGATGCATCTTATCTCCATATTCCAAACTAAAATCATGGATTCAAGAAAAATTGCATACGTAATTTGCATTCGCTACAAGAGAACAACAAGTATGGGGGGAAATTCTATTCGCAATGATGATCACTATTGCAACTAAACAAGTGTCGCGAATGCACACAGAACACAATCCTTCAGACATGATGTGTTTGCATGGCTTCTACCTTTTGCATCACTTTCGCATTCAGTCACCCTACATCAGCCTTCAACAAAGGCCGGGCCCCATATTGTCCTTCCGTCACTTTTTTGGAGGTAACACTTGAGGTAAAAGCATAATTTTCTCGATTTATTATGAATTTAGGAGAATTTCATGAACATTCATTATTTATCATCATTCATTCCATATCTTTTTTACTTCACTTCCCATTTTTTAGACACGTCTTATCTTCTCGCCTTTGGGGATGTTGATTTCTTATTTCATTTCTTTCTCTTTGTGACAATATCCGTAATATCTTTTTATCATCCATGGATATTCTTATTCATTCTCAACACCTCCCTTATTCCACGTTTTACACCAAGCATCGATTTCAATAGATTGTAGCAACCACCTCTCTTTGTTTTCTAGCATCGCATGAGGACATGTTAATTCTTCGCTTTGTGGGGAGGAATTGCTACACATGGCTGATTTTTTCCACTTTCTTCTTCTCATTTAAGGCATACAATTTCATTTGTATATAGTGTAGAAATTGATTTTGTATATCTTTAAAACTATGAACCGAATTCTTTGCATTCTATAACAAAGAGGTATCATTAAAAGACACAAAACCCAGATACTCTCACACTAAATTAGTTCATAAAATTTTGAAAATTATGCACTATCACCTACAACCATTTTTTTATATATCTCATGATCCATGTATCCAAATGATCCGATTTTGGAGAAAATGGTTAATGAAGTTTGTTGTTACTTATGTCACATTTTTCTACAACTCCATACACATATAGTTGAATATCAAATCTAAAATTGTTATGCCTTTATCAAGATTACTAAAATTGAATATTCATTATTTGAGGAAACATGCATTTGTTCCATCCATTTCATGGGTTGGGATGAACAATTTTCTTGCTTGGTTAACACATGAGTTTTGTCTTTAGATTGCATGAGGACATGCAATATATTCGCTTTTGGATTGCATGGGCATGCACAGGATTTGGCTGCCACATGTTGGCCGTGAATATGTCCACTTCTTAACATCTATTTCATCCATTTTCACTTTCATCATGTCATTTATTATAATTTATCATATAAATCCATTTTATAATGATTTATGATTTTATGGATGAATATTATTTCCCTCTCCTTTATTTTTAATAAATTGATGATTATTATGCATAATTTTATCAATAATGGTTTATTAATATCACTCACCATTTTAGCCTCCAAGACATTTGCTATAACGTTGCATTTGATTTCCAAATCATCATGAAATATCCTGAATACGGTAAATTGCCAGGAATAAGAAGGAAGGGCTTTGCGAGTTAAGATTCTCGAGAAAATGAAGCATAACTGGAAAATTTTGGAACATGTGTTTTGTCCTGCACTGCACCCAATTAATTTCAATTAAGAATGGTTTGCCCAAATTCGGCCTCGTATCGAGAGAAACAGTCTTTTGAGTTAATAAGTTTCTACTTGTTGCTGCGCCGGCCGTCCTCCAAATCTCAAATTTAAAACCAAATTCGCCTTGCTCTCTTGTTGAAATACCGTTGGAAACAAGCCGTCGATGAAGTTGTTGGCAACAATCCAATATTGTTATGGGAGATTACATTTATTTAATTTCTCCTCCTTTATTATAAAAGGAGAAGCATGTATTGCTATCGAGAGATTTTTCTTGTGGTAATTTAATTGTGCATCGACTCGTTAAGAGAGTACGAGCTTATTTGTAAACATTATTCATGCTCGATTAATAAAGAGTTTGTTCTCGTTCCATTTCTCAAACGCCGGAGTAAAGTTGTGCAGCATTTCACCTAAGTGATTGAGGGCCCGACCCCGGTGGAATCGTTCGTTGTTTGTATTTCTATCCTTTTATTTCTCGTTGTGTAAAGTGTTTTTAATGTTTGTTTCTAATACAAAATCAAGCTTATATTTTTGTTAGATCAAATACAAGAGTCATTGCTATTTCATCTTTACAAGAAGCCACATCTTCCATTCGATTATCTTGTTATTATCATAAAGCTTTGTTGTCTCCGTATCCTCGATTTAAGTTGTTGTTCCATTGATTTATAATTTATTATAATTGGTTGTTGCGTGGTGAGTGGCCGTCGATAAGATTAAAGCATGGAAATCTAGTTTTCGAATATGTTAATTGTAATTGTTGTTCATTTCATGTCATTGCTTCTATTTCTCTGTTTTACTGTTTATTCATAAGCCTTCGATTAGGAAACATATGAGTTATAGTTACATGCCGTTGTTCCTTTTTAGATTGTGTTTCTTTTAAATTCCTTTTGCTTTTGTTTCAATTGCTTTAAGATTTCCAATTGTAGAGGATAGAGGCTTTTCGCTTCCAAGTCCCTGCACTGGTAATCTTGCATCGATTTCTAAGGGAAAGAGTTATTGGCACGCATCCCCGATCGATGTTCTCCGTAAGATTTAAGTACTTTAATATTTCCATCTTCATATCGTAATTAGGTTTCTCTTCGAGTAATTGTTACTTTTGCATTTGTTATTTTATACTACACTTTCACAGCATTGCTCTTGATGAATTGCAACCTCACCGCAGTACACTCTTGGAAATAAAAGTCGCTCCCGGATTGATAATTAATGGGAGATAAATAGGTGTTAAAAAGATATCTTTTACTCGACAATCATCTACACATTGATGTGTAAAGCTCTCTTCAAACAGCCATAAATGGAAATGACAAGAAGTCGTACCCCACCACATTTTGATATTTCTTTCAAATCAACTCCTCCTCGATCTTCATTAAATGACCTTCCCTTGCCTTGACTAAAATCGTAGTTGTTGTTTGGTTGTGTAACCTATGAGGCCTATGGTTAGAATTCATTAGTAAATAGTAATTCATTCACTTATGAGAGTGCTAGACCATTTTCGCTATTGTCCATCCAATATGAAACCTTCCAATTTCCCATAATACCTTGATTTTGGATTTCTCCTTCAACCCGTAGGGGTTGTCTCTTTTGTATAAGCTACCACCTTTCCCACTCCTTTATTTGACTTATCTTTTACCTCTTGACTCACTTCAAATATATTTTCCAAAGCATCCACTACAACTACATCTTTAACTAGTACGACCAAATGCTTCTGGGCATTTCTCTATCCATTTAACCGAATGTATTAGGATCTTTATTTTATCAGCATCCCTCGACATCTTTTCCGTTTCCAAATTTTCTTCAATTTCTCGAGATATTTGTATTTTCATTACATACTCGGTCTTTGGTTTCATATCTAAAATCTCCCTTCACTTTTTGTTGTCCTCGTTTTCCAAGGTCTTTAGCTACCTTCTATACTTTAGATCTACATTTTCTCTTTTTTTCTATCTTTGAAGATACCGTGCTTCCATTTGCTCTAACATGTTTGTGAAGTCTTGACCGTAATCTTCAAGTTTTTGATTTGGAAGAATGAAAATTTAGCCTTCAATTCTCGCCCTTGAATTCTTCTCCTTTATATCACCTACGCTACGTAGTCATGCTCTGATATGATTGTAATGTACCAAGCTAGTTTCAAACTTGAAAGAAACTTCGTCAATCACTTGGGAAAAATTATGATTTCTAATTGAAAGGAAATCATTGTTTCACATGACCATCAAGAACAAAATTCTAGTCTCGTTACTAGTCAAGTTTATAGTGCTATTGGAAAGGAAATCCCCGGAGTTTGCTCAAATCGATGAGAAAATCGAACCTACTATATAAGGCAGTGGATTCAGTACCAAGAAACTAAGCAGATGAGGAACTCGAATCCGAAGGGAAATATTCGTATCTCAGATGATTATAGATGTATATCGTGGCTTTTCCCTTTTCGCTTGCCAGAAAAGGGATTTGACCAACCTTAAAAACACCATGAAATCAGGGTTTTGTGCATATGTTACTCTGCCTCCTAGTTCTAGTATCCGACACATAGATCACAACCTCCTTTTAAAGTACTCTTGTGTTCTCGATGCGAAATCAATCTCCTCCTAGTACCAAATTTTGAATACAAGCCTTGGGAGAAATGAACAAGAGGTTTTTCGGCCTTAATGGCGGTCTTGGACACTATTAACTCAGTCTTCCTTTTGGCCACCGAAATATAAATATGAGCAACTTGTGGCAAATCCTGAAAATAATTATATCCTCCCGGTATAAAAAGGAATTGGCTTCATTCTCCTAAATGATCTCTTCTAACTTGAATCGAAACCGATCTCTCGCAACAATGAGTTTCTCGTGACCGTATTATCATAAAAAACTGGCACCATTTGATCTCCTTGGAAGCTCGATCTCTCGTCGCTAAAAAATTAATTCACTCTGAAATAATTAACTCAGCCCTTTGATCTTGGAAGGGGATTCAATCTAGATCTCAAGTTGAGAATTCTGTCCCCCAATTTGGTGCACTTGGCTCTGGAAAATTTCCTTAGGAACTCAATATCTCTAAGTCTTGATACTCTACCTTGGAAAGAAAATGATCTTGGCACTCGGAGACTATGTAACCGTGGCCACATAATCTAGTAGGGGTCCTAGGAGGGGTGTGCCTAAGGGACAAATACTAGACCAAATGAAAACAATGGGACAAAGACCCACCGTCACCTTAGTCGCTGTCTCTCGCTCTTACGCACTTTCACCGATGCGAGGAGTCCAAGTATGAAGGAAATGACTAATAATGGTAGTATCAGTAACCAGGTATAATGTGATTTCCAAGGCCTCATTCAAAGGGAGAGCTCAATTTGAGGCTCGCTGCTTCAAAGAAGCTTAATTTCTCGCCAAGAAAGACCTAGGGTGGAAGGATTAGACCTAGGGTTTAGGGGTGTTCAAGAACAATGAGTATGCCTAAGGTCAAGACCCCAATATGACATGGGACCTCTCAAGTATCTTTGCAGATAATCATATACCTTCAAGTGGGCTTTTGCTATTTGAGAGACATAGATTGGTCCACACAAGATATAGGTTTATCATGGGAGGAAAACTCCTAGGTGCATGCTAGATCAAGATAGGAAAATGAAAAATAAAGTGATTAACTTCCTTTGATTTTATGTGAAAAGACCCTTCACCAAGATGTTCAAGGTGATTTTCGTGATGGTAGTTAAGGCTTTGATTTTTCTCACAATCCGACTTAGCGGGGAATTGTCTCAAATTTGGAGGAGAGCTAGAGGAAACATCAATGATGAAGGTTGTCTATTGGTTTTTCAAAAGCTTCTCCCTAATGTGCTAATTTTTTGTAGCATCGAATGGGTTCTAGCCTTGAAATTTTGTGGAGAGGCTAGAATATATGATCTCAAAACCTAGAAATCATTTCTCTAGAAATTCGCCAGAGATCACTTAATTAGATAGTTAGTCGGCTAAATATTTCCTAAGTATAAACTTAGGAATACATTTAATTAATCATAATTCATTAAGTCAAGGTGTAAATTTTCTGTATACTCACATGGATCAATTTCAAGTTAATCCTAGCCATTGATTAAGATGTAATCTTGGTCATTGAAGTCTCAACAGAGGATTATAAGGAAGTCGATGTACACTTAGGAGAATACACTTGAGAAGTTCATTTACCGGGAATTCAATTTGCGCAGTAGCAATTATCTCACCGAAGAGAGTGTTCATGAAATCGAGCAATGAGAGAGGGGTAGATATAGTGAAGCGTAGGAGGCATTCCATTTCCATGGAGTGCATTTATAGAGAGGTGGAAGTGCCACAATGAGGCCGACACAATGGCAAGAATAGCCTCTAGAGGTACATTCGTATTTGCCGGGAAGCAATGATTTAGTGTCGAATCAAGGCAAGAGGTTCCAGAGAGAGTCGGGGCTTTCCCAAACAAAGAATCGATCGACGTACTTAGGAGAATGTGTTCAGCACTGGTGATGCACAAGACCGTGAGGGTGACATAGTGATCGCACAGAGGTACTTTGGATGGCTCATTTTTGCACCGAGGTCGCGTCTTCGGATTTGTTCGTGGAGCAGGAATCTCCTCACCTGTTTCTCTGCTAGATTTCTTTGTAGGATTTCCATTTTGGGTATCTAGTTGTACTCATATTATTTCACTGCCATATTATATTAAAATCCTCACCGTCGCACCAGCTTTTCCCAAGTTGTTTTTGAGGGAACATTGTCCAAAAATAACTATGTGTGTGCGTTTACATTTTCTTTCCAACGTTTTATTTCTTCCGTAGTTTATTTGTGAAGGTTGTAGTGTATTTATATCGATTTTTCTCCATAGGAAACAACAAATAAATTGTTTGGTTAAATAAACATTTAGAAGAAATAATATCAAGCATCGCAATACGATTTGGGTCAATGAATTTTCGACATGGTATCGCAGCGAAAATGATTAGCCGTATAGCTCAATAGCAAAGAAAAGAGGAGTTTCACCGCTCAAAGGTGAGCAATAGTATGAAACCCTAGAGGAAATATAGTCACCTTGGAGAAGAGGCTGTTTTTCTCGAGGAAAAATAGTTTTTGAGAGAGTGAAAACCAAATTCTCCGCATCGAGGAATTCCAGGCAGTAGGGAGCAACTAGTATTTTATTGCAAACTATATCTCTAGTTGGACGCGTAGTTTTGCAGAAGTTTTCAGAGCATAACTAGTGTTTGTAAGAATAGCAATACACCGAGGGAAATTTTTCCTCAGTGGAACTTCTAGCCTTAAGATGTTTGATTTCCCTTGCGTATCATGAGATATTTTGGAAGAGCTTCTCACTCAGAAGTAAGTGCGTATAGGCCGAGTGCAAAGAGTTGAGCGTATGGAGAGCATTTTTTCACATTTTTGCTAAGATGATCACAATCGGGTTTAGATTAGGGACAATTTGGATGGAGCATCCAACTATGTTATTTAGAGGCAAGGATCTCCTTCCTTATGCATGAATACGATCTCAAACGAGAACATACGTGTATAAATCCTCAAGGATGCAGATTAATCGAAGCAATACAAGAAGGAGATGGTGAAGGCAAAGAGGTTGATCCTTGATGGGGTTCAAGATCACTTCATATCACACATAGTTGCCCAGGAATGACCAAGGAGATGTGGGATACCCTTCAAGCTATACCATGTAATCTCCGAGCAGCAAAATATGTAATTGGAGAAGAATTATAGATGCACCAGGATGCGAAAAGGGGAGTGCTAGACCCTTCTCACTAGGATTCGTGAGGATCTAAGATGAGCTTGCGGTGTGCTGGGTCAATGCCTCAAGTCACAGAGATAGTATGAGTAGCCTCAAGAGGTTCTAAGGAGTGGGAAAAGTATTTGTCCAAAGTATTTTGAGAAGAGAAACTCGACAAGATGGGACAAAAGATGTGGCAAGACTTGCAACAAGAAATTTGAGACGAGAATTGATGAAGAGCACCACTGGGCAGCAACAGTATCAATGCATCAAGCAGTGTGCAGAAGAGGGAGAATGTGGCCCTCGCATCAAAGGGTACCTGGCCGGGGTATTGTGGGGAGCAGCGGTAGGAAGAAGAAGGACCTATCAAGGTCAAGTAAGCCTGTGTGTGGCGATCGACCACCACAAAGCACCTGTCCTCTCAGAGCAAGGGCAAGGAGGAGAAGCGGTGACCAAAGATGCGCCTGCCGAGATCGATAGGTTGTCCTCCAGGCCTATAGAATACTTCGCCATTCTTGCGTTAAAACCATCCAAGAGTAAGGTGGGTTGACTTGGTTTTAGAAGCCCCTCGAGCACTACATATGGGCATGATCTTTGAGGAGGTCTACCTCTTGAATCAATACCTTGCTGTGGGCCCACAATATTCGCAGAAGGATGGACAAGTGGTAGTTGGTGTTACCATATGCTAGAGTGAAGGAAGGAAGTGTCTAGTAGTAGTCGATGTTGGGGAGGCAGAGTCGCAGTAGCAGAGCTTCAAGGACAACGTAGAAACTAGTAGCATTTAGGACTCGTGTGACAAATGCACTATACTCACAATACACTTGGTTTTGTACTTTGGATTTTCTTGTTTTTGTAGATGTTATAGTTGCGTAGGGCAAAACAGATGAGAGGGTGTCATTTAGGTGGATATTCGTGTTGTTGGCAATAGTTTTGCAAGGTCAATGACCCAGACAAATGCAACGTGATACTGGGAGTTACGCAAAGGGGTTGGTGGGCAACACAAATGCAGAGATCAACAAGGCGATAGGAGATGGTGCAAAAGCAGAGTATTCCCTACTAGAGGTGCAGCAAAAAGACGAGAACACATTCTCATAAGAGGAGTGTTATTTTCTCGTAGCATCGATGTAATGTAGCCTTGACATTTTTTGGAGAGGCTAGAATACATGATATCCCATAAATCAAGCCGGGAAATTCCGCCTAGAGATGTCTTAATTAGACTATTAGTCGGCTTCTTAAAATATTTCCTAAGTATAAACTTAGGAATATGATGAATTAATCGACCTTAATTAAGTCAAGGTGTGAATGTTCTTAGAGATTCGTTGATCGATTTTGAAGTTAATCCTATCCATTTATTAATATCTAATCTTAGTTGCTGTGTCTCAATAAAGGATTATAAGAAGAAGTCGATGGGCACTTGGAGAATACACTTGAGCAAATTAATTTCATTAGGAGAATCTTGAGGTCTAAAATGAGCCTCCTAAGGAAATTATAAAAATAATATGTGGAAATAATAAAATAATATTAGATTACATCATCAAATTTTAGAGGGATAAAATAAAAATACTTTTTCAACTCGTATTAACTTATCTCCCTATTACTTCCAAATTGAATGGAACACTCGCGGATGTAGAATTTTATTCTGATTCAAGATGTTTCATGTTGCATACTTTATACTCTTTCATATTGCAAATGAGAAATACATGAAAATTGTGATTGCAAACATGTTTTTTCATGTATTTATTATTTTTCGTATCGCAGGTCCATCAAAAGTATGAAACATGGGTACTCCTTGATGATAGTTAAATTTTTCTAACTAACAAGTACGCCCACTTGAAATTTGAGTAAAACCTTAGGGAGATAAGTTGAAAATACAAGTTGAAAAATTAGCTTTATTATTTTATTATTTTTTAATCTTTTCGCTTTTTTATCCCAAAATGTAGAATCATCCCCCATGGTTGACATCATCATCTTGAACTTGGCTGGTTAAATTTTATTTTGGTTGTACATTTTTCTTAGGAGGCCCATTTTAGACCTCAAAATTTTCAATGACCGGGAAATCGATTTCCAAAGTAGCATTTGTTTGTCAGTTTGAGAGAGAGTTCATGGAGAGAGGGGTAGAGATAGTGAAGCCGCAGGATGCATTCCGGGCCTCCAATGAGTTCGGTCGTTAGTAGAGTGCGTAATTTGCTAGTGAGGTTGACGTAGTGGCAACGCAAAGAGGCCTCTAGAGGCAAATTCATATTTGTCGGGAGAAGCAAGGATACATCACGAAAGTTGGGCGAAGGTTCCACAGAGTGTAAGATCTGGGCTTCTAGAAAGCAATGGATCGTATGGCTTCGAGGAGTAGTTTTTCCACACGGGGTGACATAGAGATTGTGTGAGGGTGATGCAGTGACTACGGGCAGCAGTGCGCTTCGACGACTCATTTTTGAGCCGATGTTAGTGCTCGGATTCGCTTGTGTTGTGAGGAATTTCCCCACTAGTTTTTCTTACCATTTTTTCTCACAGGATTGCTAGTTTGGGTATCCAATTGTACTCCGTATAATTTCACCGTTGCATAGTATTAAAACTCAGGCCGTTGCACCAAGTTGGGTTTTTCCAGTGAAATTGTCCAAAAATAACTCTGTTATTTTATGTGTAAAGCAGCATTTTCTTTCCTGGGTGTTTTATTTCTCTCAGCTTATTCGTGAAGGTTGTAGCATATTTATTTTGATATTTGTCGTAGGAAACAAAAAAATAAATTGTTTGGTTAAAATAATCAATTAGAAGAAATAATATCAGCTTGCTGCAATAGGATTCAAAGCCACCGACTTTTCACATAATGCAATTTTCACTGCTTCCTAAGTTGTTTAGGTTTAGAGATGAAATTTAGAAAAAGGATAAAAGAGAAGGGAAAAAGGGGTGATCACCAAATTTGTACGGATTAGCTCATCCTTGGCTACAGATTCTATTTGATTCCGAAATTTGGCCAAAATTGTCTTCAAGGAAGTTAAAAAAGGATGCCATATCAAGCACTCTTTTAACATTTACCCACCCAAAATAAATGGAGTTTTATGAAGGAAAACATGTTTTACTCCACTAGAACATTCATCTACTTGTTATCAATGAGTAACATGCACAAATTTGAAATCTAACCATATTTTTACAATGATATTCAATATTGAGGGCATAAAAGAAAATCTAGTTAAGATTTCCACACATTAGACATTTTTCATGTAAAGCAAACATTCAACAAGCTTTACTTGCATAACAATATATATATCCTGTAATCCAAGATCAAGAAGATGGCTCTAAGAGAGAACAAGATTCCAGCCTCCAAAAATATTGAAATCTATCAATATATATCCATAGACAACCAAGAAAAGTTTAAAATTCTTCCAAGACAAATATAATCCAAGAAGTGATGATTCGGATGAAAGAGAGACTCTCTTATTTATACATAACTTATCAATTCGAATTCCAAAAGAATAATCCCATAAGGTTTCAAAATATGGCAACAAACCCTTGGTTACAAGCCAACCAAGATAGCTTAAACATTAATCATTATTTTATTTCTCTTTTTAGCGCACATAGGGATGACGTTATCTATGTGAAGTGCTCTCCAAGGCTAGAATTGAGACCTCTTTTGCTCAAAGTGAGGGAGAGGGCCTCAAAAATGATGATGAAGAGGGTCATGCCCTCTAAAATGCTGCAAAACATAACCAAACCCCATATTTTGGCTTTCAGGGCTCCAAATGGGTCTCATGGGTCTCCAAATGGCTCATAATCAAGTCAATGCCCCATTAATGAGGGCTAGAAGACGACACACATGCCATGCCATGTCTCCTAGGAAAGACACAACCTCCTCTCGTCCTGGGGATTAACCGCCAAGGTCGGGTGCAATGTGTAGCCAACTCGGGAAACGTGGCCCAAGTACAACATATCTATATATAAATAGGCACGAAAAAGCAATTTGGTGGTGTCAATATGAATCCCATGGCATGGAAATTACTGCCTAAGAGTGAATGGAGACCCATGGCTCTCAACGCTCACCCTAAAATGCCATTATGACCTCGAGGGCTTGGATCCCATATAGGGAGGCTATTTCCTCTAAGATGAAAAACCACCTACAATCTTCGTATAAGATTTGGTGTGTCTCCTCACCCTCCAATACAATAATCCATTAGTGCAATTGAATAAGCAAGACTGCCAATCGTGGGTATGAAATTTCATAGCAGCTTTCCTTCCAAATTGGATTTGAACATGTACTAGTGTTACCTTCCTCACAAGAGAGGTTGATGAAGGAACATATTAGGTGATTTCAACCTCTAAAGCAATGACAAATTTGTTAGTTTTTGTAGTATCGCATTGTAATGTTCCCAAATTTTAGCCTCAAAGCTAAGTGGAACATTAGAGTTAAGTATCTCTAACCGGTGAATAAATGGGTGGGAAAACCATTAAGTCTCCTAAGGAGGAATAAAACACCCAAGGGAAAGGAGGCAGAATTTTGCAGCTTAATAAAACACTCATGTGAATACAGATATTACTGTTGATTCACCACTTTGACTAAGTCAATAATGCATTGTGGGAGGAGCAAGAATCAAAGAAGGAATAACGCAGCTTTGGAGGAGGGGAATATTTATATATGACATAATTGGAGTGGGGCCAAGGGCAAGAAAACTCATAACTTATTTAAGGAAGAGGATGGCAACATTGTTCTTCATGTTCTAGACATATTTTTTCTCTCAGTTTCAAATTTTCTTCCTTTTGTTGCTTAGCAGGCTGCAAAGGCTTAGCACTGTGTGTTCCCGAGCGGGAATCCCACCTCTTTCCTCGAGGAGCCTCTTAGGGAGAGTTTTAATTCATCATTACACATCAGGTTTTCAGGGCCAAGCTTCAACCAAATCTTTACCGCAGTTTCGCAGGTTATAGTGCAATGTTGTTGGGTGCAAGTGCTGGAAGGGATTAACCTTATCTCTCGAGTTAGTTTCTTACACAAGGAAGGTTTACTTCACTTGAGGAACCTATTTGGAGAGGTATAGAACTGATTTCATACCATGGCATTACACCACACATTTCCCCAAAATTACTGTGTTGTTTTTCTAGCTAGGGATGCGTTATTTTGGAGGTGCGCATTAGTACCGGGTTCAGTGGCTCCATTGGGTGTGTTGGTTTTCCTATGACGAGGTCTAACCTTTCATGGGAGTGAACTTTTAGAGGTATCTACATCATATCATACATATTTCAGCCTTATACACTCTTATGTTTAGTGTTGCAAGATTATTCAAATAATTTTTCAAAGATCACATTTGTATGCAGAGTGTTTGACAAGAAACCTCGTCGAGTTCTCTTGTATTTTGTATAAGGAGACTAGATCTCTCGTTTTAGCATAGTTGATAAATATATGAGTAGATATACTTGTTCTCCTATTTTTGAGTTAAATCCTCTTTATTCTACACATTCACTTTTATGTAATTACTTGTGTTGCAAATGTCTGGGGTTTTTAGTCATTTTCGCCTACACTAGTGTGGGAGGTCCGTTTTACCCTCACCTAGTTTTGTTTATTTCTAATATCCTCTGAATTAGATGATAGATGGATGTATATAATTATCCGAAGGATGATTTTCATTTCTATGGTTTACATTTCTAAAAATGCGTTTTTATGTGAATGCATCGTTGCCACCAAAAATTGGAATATCTTATGATAGTCCCAAACCGGTTATTTTCCTATTTTGGACATTATAGTGGTATTAGAGCTCAATATTGGCTCACCTATGATTCCGTGCCATTACACTGTGAGAGATGGAAAGAAAGGAGAAGGTCTAAGATGTGAAGGAAGAAAGAAGACAAGCTAGCAAAGCTTCTTCCAAAATCTATGAAAGCTTTCAAGAGAATGATAATGGAGATGGATCTCCAAGGGAAGTTGGATCTAGAGCTGAATCTAGATTTTCGACATGGTGAGTGTGAGCATGTAGCCACACACCATGATGCACAATGTAGTCAAGTGCCCGCATCTATCTTGAGTTGATGTGAGGAGGAAGAATGCCCAGAGGAGAAACCTTAGTGATTTATCAGAGGAGTATGAGTCTCAAACTAAGAGGCTTTGGGATCATACCTACTTCTAAGGGTTTGCAAGATCCAAGGGAGAAGGGCCACAGCAAGATGTGGGTAGATTTCACTATCTACTTTCACGATCAATCACATGTTCTACCGAAGCTTGGGCAGAGCCAAACTCTTATTTTTAGCAAGACCATTTTGGAAGATGAGGCCATCGCAGTCAGAGGCCGCATTTCGCAGGTAAGGCCTATGCATGTGATTTTGAATCTTGTTCTTAAAGAATGAAAACACTTCCTCTTATGCAAGATCTATTGAAACATTGGTGGGGAAGGTTTGGTGAAAAACTTCCTAAGACACATGAGCAAGGGAAAATTGAGAGAAAACCTTGTATGTGATGGAGGAAACTCCACTTCTCAGAAAACCATGGGAGAACAAGACCCTGGCCATCGTCAGAGGCAAGACCCTCAGTTCATATTCCTAAACAAGAGGGCATGGGGACTTCCTTTCGCTGCATGATCGAGTTGTTGATATGTTTCCCACACATTACCGATGGAGTTGGAGGGCAACACCGCCGTCACATCTAGAGAGCATCTAGTACCTCATGTGAGGGAGGAGGAGCACATGCTCCACAGGGAGGGATTCTTGTATCCTTACAAGAAGTTCCCCGTGATTCCACACATGGAAGTCCAAGAACAGAATCAAGAGCATGATCGTGCAACATCGTTACCTAGAAGAAGGAGGTAGGGAGAAGAGAAGCATCACTTCAGGAGAGGCACACACCCTTCTCTATTTCCAAGAGCCGTGCAAGGAAGAGGTAGAATGATTTGCACTGCAAGGGCAGGGGCAAGGTTACCCAACCATATGTATAGTCTACTCTTGAGATTGATGTCTCACCACATGGAGGCATTCCACTGGGAGGCCACCCGATCTAGAGTTGATGGAATACATCTTGTCTTTGGATTCACCACTCTTGGATTTTGAGAGGTGAAGAGTTTGGAGGAGAACTTTGGCATGGGGATGTCAGTAGCAGTGCAACAAAGATGAGGGAGAGCTTCACATGCTAGATCACCACGTGTCTCTTAGAGGATTGATCCTTATTTTGGAGATCTCCATCTCTTAGTAGAGTACTCCAAGGATATCAAAAGTACACAATTTCAATGACCCGTATAGACATGATGAGTATATGATGGATGATGTGGTCATCCATTCACAGGCAGAGTCTTCGACTAGAGCTTCTAGTCTTATGATGGTGCTGTTACTATAAAGACATGAGGACTTCTTTCCATGCATTATGATGCATACCTTTCTTCGGAAGAGGAGTTCACTTGGGAGGGCATCCGAAACATGACACATATTTCACATATGGAGAGATGCACAGCCTAGGTGATGATGCATGAGGTCACAGCCACTTCCCACCATTATAGGTGAGGGAAAGATTCCGCTTGAGCCATTTCCCACTCAAGATCTCAAGTACATGATGGAGGAGGTATAATTTCACATTTTGTATTGTACTTCTTTTCATTGTTTGGGCAAGATGATGTATCAAGAAGGATTATCCTTTCTGCATATTGTATGATGATGTACTTGAAGCTACTTGTAGCATTGATTCTAGCTATCTTTTTGGTGGTCTATGAGGAAGCCATATGACTCTTGGTTTGCACTCCATTGACACCATATTGTAACCCAGTGTTTTCATTTTATGAGATGATCGTTGTAGAAAAAAAGTGGTCAGAAAGCACTTTTTATTTCATATTTTGATGCAAGAAAAGGGCATGAAGGTCGGTTCCATGAGTGGAACTAAGGATTCACTGGTTGTTCCTTGGCAACTTTGTTCTCATTTTACTTGCTTCCATATAATACAATATGTTTATGTTCAGAAGCTTTGGTTGAGAGTGCAACAGATTTAAAGATGCCCATTGGGAGCACATCTCTCCACTTTACATGTTGAAAATTTTGTGGAGGAACCATGGCAAACCATGATTGCCACATCACACTTTTTCCCTTCTTGTGGGAGGAACCACTTGAAGAACTTGAGGAGGCACTTCATGGCTGAATTGTTTGATGGGGGGGAACTTGGACCATTCTTGGAGGCCATGTCATTTAAGCCAAGGAGAAAAATGCCGCCCCATGTTTAACATAATGGAGAGAGAAACCATTTCGATGGAAAATCCAATCTCTCCATGCCCCCAACACATTGTACAAAACCTAGGGTTGACAATTTTCTCGATGAGCTACCTAGGATGGTTCATTTCATTTGGATGATAGCATGGGTGAGGGAGTCACTCATTCACTATGTTTTTCATCACTACTAATTTTTGGAGGCCATGAGACAGCAGCTTCCATTCACACCTTCCACCTATGATTGATGTGGGCCATTTGGTTTTGCACACTTGGGAGGAAACACTGATGAAAGTTTTATTGCAGACATCTTGATGGTGATGGGTGTCAATGATGGAGGTTGCATGAGGAGGAGGGGGGAAATTTTTCTTCCCTATGCATCTCCAAAATTTTAGCCTCAAAGCAAGGAACATTAGAGTTGGAAACATCTCTAACCTAAGTGAATAAATGGGGTGGGAAACTCCTTAAGTCTCCTAAGGAGGAATAAAAACACCTCAAGTGTGAAATGAGGCACTATTTTCAGCTTAATAAAACACCTCCATGTGTGAAGACGGATATTATCAAGTTGATTCAATCCACTTTGACTAAGTCAACAACGCAGTCATAGATAGAAAGAATCAAAGAAGGAATAATTTGTAGTTTTGGAGGGAGGGGAATACTTTGACAAAGATACCTAACTAGGAATAAGGGTAAGAAAATCATAATCTGTCAAGGAATAGGATGGACGTATTTTTCTTCATGTTTAGGATTGTTTTTGAACCGGTCAAGTACCTTTTTCTTCCTTTGTCACAGCAGCGTGTTGTCAGCAGCATGAACTCGGTGTTCCCGATGGAATCCCACCCTTTCCTTGAGGAGCCTCTCGGGGGAGTTTCGCATTCATCATTCCACACTGTGTTTTTCAGGCCAAGCTCAGGCCACCCCCATCAAACATGCTTTTGTGGTTATCAGGCGTTGTTGCCGGGGTGCCAGCGGGCGGGATTGGAATCGGTCTCTCAAGTTAGTTTTCATTGGAGGAAGGTTTACTTCACTTGAGGAACCTTTTTGGAGAGGTCTAGAGATGATTTCAGATATTTGTACTTGACCATACATTTCAACATTATCGCCGTTGTTCCAAATGAATGCATTATTTTGGAGGCGACATTAACAATCGGGTTCAAGGCTTTGTTGTGTGGTTTTCTTGTGATCGAGGGATTCAACCTTTTCCGGGAGGAAGCTCCTTGAGGGATCTACATCAGACTTCCAGACATATTTCAGCATTATACACCCTTATTCTTTATTTTTTGTATTGATTATTCAAAGAATTTTTCAAGATCACTTCAGGGCGGGATAAGCTCGATGAAGAAACCCTCACGGTTCTTCGTATTTTGTATAAGGAGACTAGATCTCCGTTCTTCAAAGATAGTTGATCAACATATGAGTAGATCTAATTGTTCTCCTATTTTTTGAGTTAAACCATCTTTTAGAATACGCAACTACTTTTATTCAGACTACTTATGTTGTTTGGGGTTTTTAGTCATTTTCACTACACTAGTGTGGGAGGTCCGTTTTACCTCACCTTGTTTCATTTCTTTCTGATCTCATCTTGGATTTAGATGATAGATGGATGTATATAATGATCAAAGTGATGATTTAATTCTATGTCTTACATTTCTGAAAATTCTGTTTTTCCGTGAATGCATTTAGCAAATTAAAAATTGGAATATCTTAAGATATTCCCAATAATCGCTTATTTTACCTATCAGGATATTACACAAATGTTTTTAGCCACAAAAATTTGTGGAGAGGCTATAATACATGATATCTCTAGAACCCATAAATCGTTTCTAGAAATTCCGCCTAGAAGTGACTTAATTAGATTATTAACCAATTTTTTAATGTTTCCCTAAGTCTAAACTTAGGAAAACAAAAGTTAATTAACTCATTAACTAATTCAAGGTGAGAATAGTCTAGAAACTCACATAGATTGATCTATATTGATCCCAACCATCAATTATGTTTTAATATTGGTCATTGATGTCTGCACAGAGGATTGTAAGAGGGAGGTTGATGTGGTGATGGAGAAAGCACTCAAATGGGCTTCCGAGTTTCTGCGTACTCGATTTCCAAAGCAGCAACAAAACTATCTGGAGAGAGCCTGGAAGAGAAGGAGGAGAGAGGGCAGGGACAATGAAGTCGGAGGAATTATTCAGATCCAGCTTGTGTGCTCGCAAAGAGAGGGGCAAGATCCACGAGAAGTCGGGCAGGGACCGTACAGTTACCAGAGGCAAGTTTGATTTTCTTAGAGTGGGAAATACGTCTTTAGTTCCGCAGGTTCGCGGAAGTGTCCCAAAGTGCTTCAGAAGAGTTTTCCCAACTAGTAGAGTGACCAACTCATCGTAAGTCAAAGGCTTGACATCAAACAAGTTGTGCAAAGAAGGAATGGTGCAGTGGCTCTGAGGGTCGAGTTTCTAGTAGTTTTATCTCAGAGATAGCCATATTTTGACAAACTAGGTTGTACTCAAAATTTCCCCACACTCACGTACAATAATAAAACCCCACTGTTGCACCGATTTTCCAAAACATTAAGCCCAGAAATTTTTATTAAAAATAATTGTGTTTATTTTATGTTTAGCATTACTTCGTCTTCCAAAAAAGTTTTATTCTTCCATATTTTTTTATTTTAGGTAGGTTGCAAAAGGTGATTTATTCAATATTTTTTCATAGCAACAACAAATAAATTGTTAAATTAAATTAACAATTAGGAGAATAATTTCCATTGTTGCAATACGATTCCAAAAGTGTGGTTAAATTATGGTATCATTATTCCAATTAGGCGCAGCTAATCGTGAAGATATTTTTGGCTAGTTTACATTTGCAACTTGAAGTTAGTTAACAAAGTGGGTGAGAAGACACTCAGCCTTACACTTAGGAAATAAACATTCCCAAAGTCACTTAAGTAATACTATTTCGAGAAAGTGTGGAAGCCCAAGGGTCGAAGTGGCAAGATGAGGGAAGTGTGTTGGGCAAGCGGGGCATGGGCCCAAGGACAAGAATTTAGGCCCTATGTGAGAGAAAGGCTTCAAGCATTAAACATAGGAAAATGCTCTTCATTCATCCATTCGATTTATGATCATGTTTGTCTCTTGACATTAAGCATGCTTTCACTATCAACGTCCGCAAGTTTTTATTTAAGACATCGGGTGTCTCCGAGCGGCGATCCCAAACTCGCCCCGGGGGACTTTGAGTGCTCGTCGGTGAGGATTTCTACCCATTGATTTTTATTACAGCATATTTAGCCATGGTTTACACTTTTGGGGCCGCAGCCTTGAGCGGTGGACGCGCCGCCTGGAGGAGGTGAAATCGGGGTGAAAATATCTAGGTAGATTCAAAACCCAAAAAGGAAAGAGAAGGGATCAACCTCAGTCATTCATTCATTTTGCAGAGGAGGAGGCCACCATTTGCGAGATACATTCAGCACGCGTGTTCCACCGATAGCGGTTATTCCTCAAGGAGGCATTCTCTGGGGTCATCCATTCATAAACACTTTTTGCGACTTTTTTGGAGACAGGGAGGAGACGATTCCCGAGTTTCATATTTTTCCTCGTAAAACCCCAAAGACATCCTATTCTTTAAGAGTTAAAATAAAATTCAAAAAATAAAGAAAGGGCTAATAATGATATTGACATAACACAAATACCGATAGAGCATACCATTCCAAAGATATTTCTAAGAGCATTTCCAGAAACTTTTGTTTCTTTATGTGTGCCAAGGTGCCATCATTCTGATCACCTTTTTACTCATCGTATCTTTCATTATATAATAAAACACCCAACATTCTCCATATTTGTACTTGCGGCATGGATAAGCCTTCATTTGTTGTAGTTTCATGTTTATGTCGCTTTATATTGTTGTTTATTTCAGCCTCTGGGACATTACAAAGGAAACGCAGCCATAGACTTGGCTCACCTCGTGAGCATATTGTCTATGAAACCAACAAAGAAAGCATACATCACTTACCAGTGAAGGAGGTATAGGACCAAGAGAGGAGGTCGGAGGCTGGCCGCCTTTGGAGAGGGTGACCACATTCCGGGTAGTGAATACGAAGAGGAGGAAGCAACTACAGGAAAGAGTGAAGGGGAAGGAGTTCGTGTGAACTTCTCCTAAATTTTGTGCATGAATTTTGGGCGGGGATAGAAGAGATGGGATAAAATTTTACCTGTAGACTAGAGACAACGTGTCTCAAGGGGTTTCCACACCCGAGAAGGGTCCGACACCTCTCATCACTGTGAGCATCTCATAGTGTAGTAGATGGCATCATCGACTCCCCCACGTTCCACCATGCCCATGTTCCCAGGCCACGTTACCCGGAGCAGAGCACCTTAGGAACCGGAACCCTGCTCACAGGGGATTATTTTGCCGAGTATCGTCCCACGAGTGAGAGTTTAGTGAAGCTTCCTCACTTTCCACAGATCTTGTGCATCTCTGAAGAAGGACAAAAGACCCCGCAACCATAATAGAGGGGGAAAATACACACAAGATGGCGATGTATTGTACTTTATAGTGGGCATATTTTTCTAGCCGAGATTTGACGAATCCTCCAAGTGTTCGCAGGTTTAGGCAGAGAAGCCGGATATTCATTTCCGTGCCTCAATTAAATGGTAGAGCGAGAGGCCATCAAGGTAGTGCTACAACTAGAGGGAGAGGCCCATAATTGGTGGTTCCATGAGATGGCCACGCGGTCATCACAGTGACAACATATGCAAATTTTAACGCAGGTTGGTAGAGCGGTTTGATCGAAAGGATCCGTGAGAGCACTTGTTGAGCCGACTCAAGCTCGAAACATACTGGGAGCCCAAACACCTCACATTTCGATTTTTTCGAGACTCTCTATGATGGTACCCAACTTGTATTCGGCCAAAGATGATATATGTTCATTGATGGTAAAAAACTCTCACGAGGTTAGTTGACCATGATACTGTCCGTAATTGTGAATTATTGACAAATCACGCTTCCTAGACAAGTTCTAGTCTAGAAAAACAGATGAAAGACTATACAACTATTTTTCCTAACTCGAATAAACACAAAGAGAGGATTTAGAGGCTTATTTATTGTCTTTCACACTTCCCACTTGTTCCTTCACACTTCTTTTGCGTAAATTTTCAAATCTGCTGCTTCAGTAAACAAATATGTACAGCAAACTCAACAACAATATGCAATAATATAGATTTATATTCGGTTAGTTTGCTAAATCAAGAAATCATAAGCCATATACATCAATCATGATCTTACAATATTGAAAATCAAAGCCAATACAAGATGTATATAGGGAAAACAGTTGTATTCTTTACGATGATAGAAGAGAGTTACAACCAAGTACCAATTTGAAATGACCTTCCAAAGAACATCTCAAGCCTCATCACAAAGATAAACATTCCAAAGAGCAACTACACAAATTCAGTTTCAAGCAGTGTACCCTAGCATTTCTCAGTCAAATTCTTCCTTCTCAAGCACTCGCATCTGTCAATTTATAGATGAACAACAAAAGCTGTTTTATAATCAATAATCTTCTCCAATAATAGAAAGGACATGTTCCCAATCAATGAGGATGTCAAATGGACACTTGATCTGCTTGGACACATGTGAACTCTTTATAACGCATCACATGGAGATTCTGGGTCAATGAGAATTCTCTCTTTCTCCATCAACCAACCACTGTGAATGCGTTCGGGAAGTGCTTTGTAGAGTAGCTCTTGCATGGGGCTACGTACATATGCAATGCACTTAGGCCCTTAGAGCCTCCACTGTGAGCGTCTCATTTGCTATATAATAAGCTTCAAACCTTGGAAACCTTTTCTTCATGAAAGTCTTGTTTGATTTGTCTTCTGTTTGTATCTTTGTGTAGTATGTAGCAACTTGAAACGATAGGGAATGATAGACCTGGATGATTGGAGATGATGCTCAGCTAAACAGGCTGGCTGGGAATGGTGCCCAAATTGACCTATAACATACGAGAGCACACTTCACGATGTAATTGGGAGGACCAGGGATTTGCAGATTCCCCGCCCAGACCAAAGCTCGTTTCCCCCGTAGACCAAATTTTAGCCAAAGGGAAGGACACGAGGGACCCAATTTTCCGAAGGGCAACCAAGGCTAGGGGCCTTGGACGATGAGACCAGAGAGACCCGAGATGCAGAAATTTTAATACAATTATGTATTGGGATGGGATTCTCCCTTGACCAACAATTATATCCACCGAATAATACAAAATCCTTCTACTTAAATCTTTGCGGAAATTTAATCGCCAATTGCAAACACATGAAGAAAATCAATCACACATAACACAGATGTTTTTAATGGGAAAATATAAAGCTAAAACCCCACTATCATATATTATGTGTATCATGGATCATGAAACAATCTCATACAAAAATCTACTCTAAGAGCTCTCATACAATAGCAAATTGTCTCATTAATCGTCATAAGCAAAAATCTGGCATAATCATGCACCACTCCCATCGCTCTCCTTACGTGTGCCTTTACCCACCGCGCAATCCCCACCGATGAAGATCCCTAATAAATTTGATCTTTCCTTGCCCTTGGACTACAACCTCATTGCCATCTCCAATGTGTGTGAAGGCATTGAATGCATCATAATAGTCATAAACTGATAGTCAAAACAAGGCCTTTCACCTGTCTTCAACCGGGTCTCCACTCGGATCCGACATGTATGTAGTTAACAATAGTATTTCTTTAGCGGCATGTGAGAATGACTGCTTGTGAATTAATTAAGTAGACTAATTCACTAATCTCTCACTAGTGTATATTTAGTTACAACTAGTTACAACTAGCACAATTGAGTTTAACTCACTTAACCGAGTTAAACTAGATAACAACTCACATAACTAGACATCCAACTCGTTACAACTTTGTATCACTCTAACACAATTTTCTAGAAATCTTCCACTCGTATGTCCCACCAACCAACCTTAACTCGTAATTCCTTCTATGAACTCGGTTTTCCAAAGCATCGCTAACCTTAAATCAAGTGCTCAAGATATGATATTATTATTTTATTATTCAACTATTATTAAGGGCTAATAATAATTGACATCCGATCTATTTTTAGACAAGTGGATCATAAATATACTTCGCCCATGCATCTAAGAATATATTCTCATCTATAAAGGAATTTTCTCAACCATCTATAAATAGACTCGCTTATAAGAATATGCTCACCATTCTAAAAATAAACATACACTTAAAAATAGCTCCAGGCCCCACCTAGTGTAGGTGCCAATTTTCACTAGGATCATCATCTTGTTGAATCTAAACATTAGAATAAAGAAGTGACAAGCCCACATGCCCTGGAGCCATGGGAACAAAGACATTTTTTAGAATAATGGAATACCCCGTTCAAGTGAATTAATGACCCACACAAGAGACATTGTTGTGCCGTTGCGAAGGCACAATATACAAAGGTCCTCTTCGAAAATGACTGGGAAGAGGATGCATATGAGGACATGGAAGCCAGGAGGGGCAACAGCAGTAATATGCAGAGGGATCATCCACCACCTCCACCACCAAGGAGCAGGAGGGGCAGCGTTTGCACCTACTTACATATATAGGGAGTCCTTGCTTCTTTGCGAGGGGTTCCCAAATACTTGACACCGCGTGTCCTGTACCCTGTAGGGACAACATGTTCTCCATTAGGACAAAGGGGGCTACCCACAATTTTATTGATTCACAACAGGTAGTGAGGACATACCTGATCTGAAAATGGAAGTATTTGCAGCTATGCAAAGTATCCAGCTCAATTTAATCAAGTGTGCAAGTATTCTCCATGTCTTATGTTAAACAAAGTGTTTTGGTAATTGTTTCCCGAGTTTTTGTGTGAGGAAATGTTAATTAAGGTTACTCATAACATATTATATCATAAATACATAGCAAGAGAAATTCACCATAGCATAACACAACAAAATGATGACGTAGTTCACCCCCTCTCCCGGGGCTACATATGTCGGTCCAAGGCTCCCAATGGGCATGTCCTTGCTCGATTAAGTCGCTAAAATGTTATATAATGAAATATATGCCTAAATAGGAAAAAAAGTTGTGACCTAATTTGTAATACGTAAATAAGCTGGAAAATGGCTTTTTGTTTCACCTCAAAATGCTGAAGTACAACCCAATACAAACTCTCCATCTCCTCATGGCCCTAATGGCTTTTCCTCTTCCCCGAAGAAAAAATGGTTGTAGAACACCTATTCACTCTAAACCTATCCCAAACTCTAAAATTCTTTAGAATAGCCAAAATTGACTAACATTTCGTCCCAATTGTCTGAAGACGTAGAAGTTACACCTCCCAAAAAACTCAATGCCACTAAAACCCCACCAAATGTGTGAACTCCATTAAACTCACTAAATATGGCATAAAGGATTTGGTGGAAACCGCCTTGCCAGAACCACTTACAGCTATATTAAATGTTGGAGCAAGGCACAGTGACCAACCACAAAACCACCCCGCAATAAGTGCTAACAACAAACTCGGTCGCACTAAAAGCTTAGAGTGGTCACATTTATACATTTTAATGTTAACGTTAGTGGTATATTATAATTCTTACCCTTGCACAAGCCCTCTCGGGTCTCAACGCCAAGTCCTATGAAAATCCGGGCTGGCCCCACTCATACCGTTATCCCCTTATTCCTCCCAAGGATTTCAATGCAAATCATAAAACCAACGCGTTTTCCATATGAAATAAGAAACATGTGTGTAGCACGACCGGTTAGGCCTTGGGCCTGTAGGTGGTGAGGTCTCCAATTCAAATCCTATCAACTAACAAAAAATTTCCACAATGCCACAACTTTCCAAAATTGGGCCATGTGTTGCCCGGCTCGTGCCACGTGGCACCCATCGATTGGCCACCAAAACCAAAAATCCCAATCAATAAAAATGAAATGTTGCTACATGTCGACTATAAACACAGGGAATAATCTAGGGAATATTATTTTTTTAATTTTTTTCCAAAGTTAAAGCCAACTCAACAACTTTTTTTTCGAGTTTATTGGAGACTTCAAACTCCTTGTTAACTTTCACATACGATGCCTTTTCCATTTGGTGTCGCCCATGATTCCGTAATCACAACGATAAGACCTTCGGTTGTTCAAGTTGCACCAATTTTACGCTTTCATTTTTTAGCACTTTTTCAACTTGGACATGATCACCTAATCACACCTCCCAAATGTAAGTTTTGGACCCGTAAAGCTCTCTCACCATGCAAAATGAAGATGAGGAGACCGATTCTCCACTTCTTCAACCTTAAAACCACTCAAATATTCTTGACTTCATCAAATTGAGTTTCCTTGATAAAAAGACAAATTTTCCTGAATTTGTCGATCGAATGTTGCTAACCTTGATCGAGGTTTTCGCTTAAATTTTGTAATTAAGTATCAGTAACTGAAATTTGCGGCACACATATTTTTTTCTACAAGGGTCTAACTTCAAAGGAAACAAAAATAATATTCTCCAATTCTTCCAACCTATTCCCGTTGACGAATTTTTGCCGAATGAGCCATGTACTTGTGTCGATTCTACCTCAAGTTTTCTCACCATGTCAATCAATTTCGAAACCGCATTGATCCATGCTAAACTTGTGTCCTCTTTTCTTGTGTGCTTTCCCTTTCTTGATTTCTGCACCACTTTGTGAAATCGACACTTTGTTCTCTCGCATTGATCGACACCATAGGCACCCTTCGTAAATATCTTCTCATCTTCCAAAGGCGGCATTTGCTTTCTAACGAAACATATCATCATTTATATCAGCAATAACATGAAAAGGATTAAGTGTACAAAATATTTTTCTAACCATCAAAAAGTCAAATTTTGACTTGCATTAACAAGCCTTTTCAATTGGTTCCGTGTTGATCAAAGAAGATTCTAGCTTCTTCCTACAGTTTCCGTCAATAAACTCCTTGCCATCCTTGAATAGATGATACCCGTTCTCATGGTGATGGAAGATCGCTATTACATAAATACCGACTACCCAACACTCACCTTAATGTCACAATACCAGTTGATTTGGTTCAACCAAATCAATATAATGAGCTGTTATGGCGAAGCACAACATGCACTTCCTTGAGACTTGTAAATTGGCATCTTAAAATCCAACCAAGTGGATATAGCTTTGGATGTGGAATGGTCTCAAGTTTCAGCTTCTTGACTAAGTCTTCTCGAGATGAGGTTGCTTGAGACCCATTCTCTTCTTCAAATAGTGTGTCTATCTCTGTGTGTTTTGAAATTATCCTCACATGAAACAACTCTTGTCCTCCTCTTCATATGGAGCTTCTATGTGACAAATTTTTTAAAGTGCTAGAACTCGGGATTGTTTCCTTACAATATCTTTTCCTCTTATTTTCTTTAGTACCATGGCTATGCTTTTGTTTCATCACCCAACCTAATCTCAAGTCTTGCTCGCAGTTGCAAACTGCTTTTCCCTTTTCTTTGGCCTTATCTTTGGTTTTAATTTTTCTCGGTTTCATCTCCTGAAGTTTCCAAACAATTGTCTTCATTGTGGCTTGTTTTGGAATATTTTTGTGTGTCAATTTTTCTTTCAAAGTTTGCATTTCTTTTCCCCTTTGCTTAAATTCACTATCCACATTCCCATCGGAAGATTGTTTCTGGCCTCTAAATGCGTGTCGACAGTTGTTTCCAGGCCCAGAGTTCAGTAGGATTGGTCACAGGAGGAAGTGTATAAGAGAAGGTAAACCACCTATATTTCAGCATCTTGACTACGCAATCAATTCCAAGTAATAAATCCCTTCGTCTAAAACTCTTTCCTTGGTTGTCTGTTAAAGCCTAATCATGATAGCCTTTTGTAAATGACAGAATACAAATGTTGTTTAATCATGTAATAAATTCAGCCCATGACAGCATCCTACTATGTTTTTTAATTTCATCCTTGGTCTATTCTGTCTGTTTCACATACTCCTTTCCCATTCTTAAAAGAGGCTAATCAATCTTGTGTCGTCTTCAAGGAACGCTTCTTTTGTAATTCTCAAGTAAACATCCAACCGTTCCTATCCAATTGTCAAGTTCTCTTCCGCATTGAACGTACCATTAAACATAGTGTCTCAAATTTAACACCAAGCTTTCAAAACATAATTTTACCAAGTATTTTAGATTGTGAGTTTGATTCACCTGGGTAGAGGATGACTATGTGTAGAGAAGAGGGTGCAAGACGGGGATGGTGGACTGCTACTTCATGTTCTTTCTTGACTTCACAATACTTTTATTTCCTCCCCAATAACTTTCCTGGCTTCTAACGTTTGACCTCTTTATCCAAAAAGCCTATCATTCCTTATATATCCTCACCATCTCCGTCATGTCTAAGAAACCTTTCAATGCTCTTCTTGGGATCAATGTTCCAGAGCTTCTTCCTTCTCTTTGGCACATGCCTAAGGCTTCTTCACAAATCTTGGGTGGAATAAGGTGGAGACAATGGCCTTCCTGCCCTCTCATGGAGGATTATCCAGCTCTAACTAATTGTCCTTCCCTCTTTAAGTTTAAGCCTAGGGCACCAAAAATCAGGAAAGAACGAACTATATCTGCACAAGAAAATGACATGAGGTAAAACTCAATTATACTAACCACTCCTGAAGAGAATCCATTTTGTAAATGTTAAAAGTATCCAGCTCTACTAATGAGCAAAGTATCTATGTCTTGCTGTAGCAACAAAGTGTTTTTGGTAATTTTCACTTCAGTTTTGGGGAAAATGTTAATTGCTTACAATGAATACATAATAAAATACATAGTACATAAATTCTACTCAACATAACACAAATAAACTTATTGAGGTACCACCTCCCATTAAGCACCGCGAGTTCCAAGGCTACCAATGTAAAGGTCTTGGTCAGTTGAAAGTCCAAAAATGCTGCGATAGTAAAATATATGCCTAAACAAAAAAGTCATAGAATTTGACTTAAATATGTAACAAGCTAAAAATGGCTTTTTTCACTCTCACAAAGTTGAAGTACAAACTAACATAGCTCCATCTCCTCGATGGCCCTAGTGGATCTTCCTCCCCTGCTAGCCATTTCTTTGTGTCACCTACACTACTCAAATCTGTCCCTAAAACTTCTGGGAGTAGAATTTCAAATAGCCAAATATCAACTTTTATCCCATTTGGTTCAATATTGAGGAAGACATCTCAAAGAAAATGCCTAATGTTATCAGAAACTTCACCAAATGGAAGGAACTCAAAAGCAAATCACTAAAGATGGCATAAATATGGATTATGGAACACAGCCTCTTAAATAGCAAACTATCAGTAGTTATATTAAATGTTGAGTGAGGTAATAAAGATTATATCCAAAACCATCACATTTAAGTGTTGAACAACCGTCACATTAAAAAAAGTTTTGAGTGTCACATTTACATTGCTTTAATGTTAACTCCAAGGGTGGTACAAGGTTATAAAATTCTCCGTCAGTGGGCCGTGTGTTTTCCCTTAGCTTCCTGCAAACACCAAGTCCTTGCAATCTTCTGTTAGCCCCAAGGCCAGCTTCCTTGTCTTCTGGCGAGATTCCAATGCAAACCATAAATAAATGCGTTTATACAGGAATAAGAAATGCATGTGTGTAGTGTGGACTATTAAATTTTGGCTAGTAGGTAAGAGGTATCCGATTCAAATTCCGGCCACTCATCAAAAAATTTACAATGCCACAACTTCTTCCGCTTGGGGTCATATGTCCAAGCCACACAACTTCCATCACTGGCTACCAAAACCAAAAAAGTCAAAACTCAATCAACAATAAATGGCCATATTGCTTAATTAGTATGTTGCAGAATATTTGTAATATTATTTGTCATTCCAAAGAATAGCCTTAAATTTTTCAAAGTAAAAATTCAACTTGAAATAACTATTTTTTTTTTTTTAGTTTAATGGAGACTTCAAATCTTAATAACTTCTTCAAAGTATGCTCAATGGAGTCTCGTTCATGGTGCCAACGTAGTGACGATACCTTTCTCGTCATTTAGGTTGCAACAATTCGAGTAGTTTACTTTTGATCATTTTTTCAACTTGACATGATCACCTCGATCAATACCGACGAGAGCTTTGATGGCTTTTCAAAGACGGTGGCCAGTATGTCGAACCATGCAATGTGCTGTGTATGCAACAACCAGTAGTGACTATGGGGACCTACACTCAAGGACTACTGTGGTGACATTCCGGACACCAAGGTGGAGAGTGGGAGTGAAGTGGGGTTGATCACAATCAGGAAGCTCATTGCCAGACGGAAGACCTTGGGAGAAGGGAGTGGAGAAGATGGTAAGACCACACATGAGATGATTCGGGCATGCACACTTATCACTAAAAGACAATAAGTCTCAGCATACCTGACAGGCACTTTAAGTGAGATACAGAGGAAGTATATTCTCGTGTTTTGGAGGCAAGGCCTTATAGGGTGTATCACAAGCACCCGCATGTGTAGTCGATTTCGGGACAGTATGCTACGCTTTGAGATATACCACCGTGTAGCCATCAGATTGGGGGTTTGAGCACACCATCGAGCCGTATGGCATCTAGGTTGTATTACTACACCCCGCAAGAATCCTAAAGCCTGGTTGTGGATGATATTGATGTAGCTATCCATGAGCCTTTACGTCAGGGACATATTCGGCCCAACACTAAGCTCCGTCGTTTTTGTTGTACTAGTGAAGGAAGAAGACACAACACACCGAGGATGTATCAATGTATCGGCTCAACAAGTAAGACCATGGTAAGAACCTATACCCCATCCCATCGATTGACAAGTTGATGGATGAGCGAGGGGACTGTGTTTTCTCAAATATTTGGATTCGCACCAGTTACCATCGCATCCGCGTGAGGGACCGGAGATGTTCCTAAGTATCTCGCTTTCATATGCCACTATGGCCACTTTGCGTTTTTGGTGATTCACTTTCACAATCAATGCACCAGCCCACCTTCCATCCCCATGAACCACATCTTCCATGGTCAACTGGTGACGTTCGATCGATATTTTTCATGACATCTTGATATAAGAACCAAACATGGAGAATTCTGTCATTACGGGCGTTCATTGCGCATATTGAGGAGATAAAAATTATTCAAGTTTCCAAGAGAATTTGGATTGATGTAGGATGTTTTGAATTAGTATATCATTGGTGGACGAAGTGAAAGTCCACAAGGAGACATTCAGCCATCCGCCGAGATTACTACAGACGACAATGTGACTGAAATTGGGTTCAGAGTAATACAAGAGTGTGACCCCCGCCACCGGAAGTTTACCTAAGGGGATTTTCCCAACTGCTGCACCCTCGCGTATCTACGAAGGCGGACTGTCTGAAATGGACTGACATATTAGAGGGTTTTATTGTGCTCAAGGATATGGTGATGAGTAAATTTTCTGTCATTTTTAGCATGGCCGGATTTCATGCATCCTTTTGTCCTCAGTCATGGACGCATCTAGAGAGGGGGTAGGCGCGTTCTCGATGCAGGGGCCACCCCATAGCTTTGTTGTGACCCATATTACCACATGAGAGGTTTTATCCCATATACGACAAGGAAATGCTAGCTATCATGCATGCCCCGGCCAAGTTTCTAACAAAGACTGGTGGGGAGCAACATTCGGGTGAGGACCGACCACATCAACCTTTGGTTCTTTTTAGGAGGAAGAAGGCAGAGATGCAACAGTAAGGGGTCAAAAAATCCATGCATATGATTTTGACATCGAGTATGTTTAAGGGGAAGAACAATGTGTGCTTTCTGATGCTCTTTTCACGTAGACCTGGCAACATTGTCTCCTGATGAGTTTAGGATACGTATTGGAGGGCTTAGTTGTTGGTGGAGTACCCAAATATCATTTTTCTTGCGATATCTTGGATGGATATGTCACAAATGACAAGATGTGGTGATGGATGAGTATATATTTTCAGGTGATCTATCTCTTTGACTAGGAGTTCTTACCAAGGAGAAGGTGCTATGTGCCCTCACATGACTCACACCACCAATGTGCCACCAAGGGTTCACCAAAACCTATAAGGCCAATGTGAGAGGTCGGAAGGGCCTCAAGGAGGAAGTAACTGAGTTGTCGGGAGTGTGAGTATGTCACAGAACAAGGAGGGATGGAGCCATCCAAAGAAAGATTACTAAAGTAACCTCTTCCCATTCTAGAGGGAAATGGGAGATCATTTCGATGGACTTCTCATCATTGTGATCGTTGAACACAATGTCCAACAATCTCCCTCAATGCGATCCGAGTGAGTTTCAAACTCGAGACCTATCCCTCCTCGATACCACTTTGTTGAACCTCACGATTGCCGTCAGACCAAAACCCGCAAAGTGCTAGTCCTCGCTACAATCGCCGCAGTTAGGATCCATGAGAGTGCTGCTAGTCCAGTCACAAACGCACGGGTATATCGAAACACAATGTCCAATAAGCTGTGTTGCATGGTCTCCCAAAGACCATCAAGTAGTGATGGGGACACGTATGGGTGTCTTTTCGTGTGTGCTCTTTTGTTTGTGGTATTGTAGTTGACTCGAGCACTAGTTATCACCCTCAAACGAACGGTAGAAAAAGATAGTGAACATAACATTCCCAATTAGCAACAAGAATTGGTACACTTTTGGCCATTTTACTTTACAAAGTTAAAGTCAATAAATAAAGTGGGTTAGGAGACACTCTATCCAAGCTTAGTGAAATAAAACACTTCCTGGTGTCACTTGGAGCATCTTTACTTAACATCGTGGGCCCAAGGGGTCGGCGACTGCGTGGGAATAGTGGCGCATGGGCAAGAGTGGGTCCTAGGCAAGCAAGGTAGGTGGATGGACAACATGGCCAAGAGGGATACGAGGTTTCGGTGGCCTTAGGGGAGAAAGGCACTCCAAGCATAAAGAGGGAGAGAGGCCCTTGACTTGCTCATTCGATTAAGTGCATCTTTTTTTTTGTTCATTGAATTGTAAGATGCTTTTGCCGTTGAGCAAAGTCTACAAGTGTTGTTTAGCACACCTAGTGTCTCCGAGCTGAGATCCCAACCCTTGTACCCCTGTGTGGCACTTCGAGTGCCTAATTGGGGTGAGTAATTCTATCATTGGATTTTTAGGAGGGAGACATCGCATATACAAGTAGGATTACGCACTTGCTTGGGCAAAGTGCTCAGAGGAGAGACCCGCGTCAGCTTCTTGGAAGGAGGGTAGTGCTCTGGAGTCGAGATTTATCCGTGGATTTAGCCCAAAATAGTGAGGAGGGACTGTCCCTGGGCTATTCCATCATTTTTTCGCAGGAGGAGGCCATTATTTGTAGAGACATCTTAGGGCCAGCTCATTTCACAGGAGCGCGTGATTTTCAGAGAGGTGATTTTCTGGGTCATCCATTCCTAAACCCTTTCAGGATTTTCCGGTATTGAGTGAGGAGCTCATTCCCCAAGTCCTGACATTTTTCTCTCATAGGAACAACCCTAAAGAGTCAACTTATTCCAAAGAAAGTGTTAGGCCTCACAAAGAGAGTAAAGAACCTTGACATTGGGCCGCCTGGCTGATAGAGCAACCATCTCAGAGCATTTCGAGTTTTCTGGGCTTTTCCTCAGGCAGTTGCTGTGCTATCATTTTGATCACCTTTGTACTCATTTCCACTTTCGCTATATAATAAAATGGCTCGTTCTCCATATTTTACCATGTATGATGTCTCTCTATTTTCTATAGTTTCATGTTTATGTTGCTTTATATTGGCCGCTATTTCTGCGATGGAATATTACGTAATAAGTGGTTGAAGGCTACTGCAAAACCATGTTGGGCGTGCTATAAGGCACAGGTTGCTACTGCTGCACTTCTGGAGAGTACCTGCCAACACTACTTTCCATATGTCTGGCTGTATGTCTCCGTTTTACGCTTCTATATATTATCAAGGATTTGTATTTTTGCTGACGTGATGTTTGGTGCCTAGTAAGGCTCCTGGTACAAGGACTGGATCCAAGAGAGTCAGAGACATACTCGGGGTTTCAAGGACAACTTAGCTACAAATACTGCAACTGGGACAAAAACTGTATACTATAAAGACGGTTGAGAGGCCATTTAAGGTAGGGGGTTTGGTCTACCTATGAATTTAGCTATACCGATAAATATGATCGAAGAAGAAGGGGGCGAGAAGCCTGGGCCCTACTTCTATGGACCATGGTGGGACACATAGGATTGGGGAGGTTGCATATGAGCCGGGTTACCCACAGTAGCAAGATCCATAACATATTCCATGCATTCCGTCAAAATGCAGTCAGATGAAGCAGTGACCGCACCGAGGAGCTTCCACCAATAGGATGATGAGGGTCTTTGGTGTTAAAAATGCAAAGGCCATCAAGGGATATTGAGAGAGGCAACTGCATATTAGGAGGACTATGAGGGTGGAGGACCCACAAGAGCAGAGATGCCATTTGGAGAGTGAGAATATTCTGCAAAGATCTGTTGCCCGCTGAGAATGCATAATGCTCAGGGAGACTGGCATATCCAACAAGGTAATCCATTCATAACACATCTTGCCATGATGAGAATTCCCAAGTCATCATTAAATGCAGAGACATCAACTCACTGAGAAATAACAGATCTCAAAGTCACTTATACATTATTATTTGAGCAACAGAAGCCTAGGGGTTTAGTGGTGCTGGCAAAGAGTGGGCTCATGATAGTAATTTGTAAATTTGACAGAGCAGTGTTCTGTTACAAAGAGAGAAGAGTCCTCATTCATTCATTGAGCTGAGTATCTATGCTTCAAACTTCCTGACATCACGCCACATTGAGTAGTGTTTCAAGGGTTGTTTAGTACATCAGTGTCCCTAGTGAGATCCCACCCACCTGGGGACTTCCCAAAGTGTCTGTCAAGGAAAGGCCTGTCCATTGATTTTCTGTGGGAACCATAGTGACTTGTCCAGATTTCATGACTTGCTTGGACAATGCAATTGGAGAGGAGGGATCACGCAATTCTGGAGGAGGTAATGCCGAGGGTGGAGATTTATCAGGGATTCAACTCGTAATAAAGGAGTATGGGATCAACCCTTAGCTATTCCTTCATTTTGGTAGAGGAGGAGGTGACCATTTGCACACATTGAGGGCCAGCAGTATTCCCACTCGGGATAGTAATGGCTCCTCAAGGGGAGGTGATTTTCCAAGGTCATCCATTACGTAAACCCTTTCTTTGCTTTTCTTCTGCATGCAAGCAGGGAGGAGAGCTCATCTCTTCGCAGTTTCATATTTTTTTTTACAGGAATGGTACTCAAAGAGCTATCCTATTCCAAAGAAGAGTGTTAGCCCTGAAAGAAGAGCAACACACTGCTGCTTGGAGATAACGCATTAAATGATAGAGTAGCTATCTTTGGGATTATTTCTAATAATATTTCTAGCTTGCTCCTAGCAAAGCAAGATTCCATCATTCTGATCACCTTTGTACTCATTGTGTCTTTTAGTTATATAATAAAATGGCTCAACGTTCTCCATATTTATCATTATGTATGTGATGTCTCTATATTTGTTGTAGTTTCATGTTTATGTCACTTATATTGTCATTTATTTTCACTGAATATTGTAGTATCAAAGCGCGCTGATCATCAAGAGAGATCGTAGGCGAAAACAAGGAATTTCTCTACTCAATGTGGCAGCAGTGTCGAAATTCCCAAGGGCAATGCAATCATTCTCGCCAGAGGTCGAGTTACTGTGGATGTTCGATTTTTCTAAGTGAAGAGTAGAAAAATTCGATCTCTCCGCATCGAGTGATTCCATGAAACAAGGAGCAATTGCTAGTTGTCGTTGTATATTTTATAGTCAGGGATTTAGAGGGTTTTGTATACTAGAGTAGAGTCACAAATTTTTGTAGATGTTCTATGATTGATGCAACTTTACTTTTTATACCCGATATCAAATAGTAATCACATGAAAAATAAAGTAAAATGTTTATAGAACATACCAATAGATCGACAAAAATACAAGCCAAAAATACACTTAACTCGATCATCAAAATATGTGTGTGGTGCGTTGCGCACTACGATCGTGATGCATCAACCACCAAAAGTCTCTACACGGTCGACCAACCATAATTTGTCACACAACCCTTCCTGGGATAGCTCTACAACAACAATTCTAAAGTCAAAAATTCAATAACGTTGTAGCCAATGGTCAATGCAAAAAAAAAAAAACAAATAGTGAAAAAGTCAACGCAACTAGGTCAAAGCCAATGTTCAAATTTCGATTTATGTGTCGTAAAATGAGGACTATAGAAATCAGAATTTTGGGAGAGTTTGAGGTCAAGTTGACCATGTGTTGATCTGTGGATATCGGTGGCCACCCACCTATTCCATTTGGACCCGCAACATCACCTCTTTTAGTTTTTTGCTTCAACATAGCTTACTATTTTTAGCAGGTTTTCGGTCCTACACTGAGCCGTTTTGGGACTTAATGATCCGTGGATATTGGTCGCCACCCACCGAGTCCATTTGAACCCCCACCATCGCTTATTTCAGTTTTTAAGTTTCATAACTTACTATTTTTATGAAGCTGTCCTAAACTTCCGAAGTCGTTTTGAGGCCCTAACAACGTTTTTTGGGCATCATTTGTATGGCTAATGTGATTCCATTCCAAAATTGATATTTAAGTGGCAACAATTGTATTCCTTAGATAGATCTTTCTAATCCATGTATCATAATGTCAAACAAATATCATATGCCGAAGTTACGTCCCTGAAGTTGAAACACAAACATACCCTAACGGCCCGCGCTTGGCACTTCATCTCTTAGGGTTAGGTTTTTGGACGTTTCGCATTCTACATTGTTTCTCAACAATAAATAGGCCCTCGAGCCTCATTGTAACACAAATGTGGCTGGTATCCATCACATTCTTCTCGTGGAAATGTTGCCGCACTTAGCTCATCTATTTTCATTATGTCCGTACCAGCCTTTCGAGCCTCAATGTAACACAAGCTTCGTAGGCTCGCATACGGTCACATCTCTTCTCGCAGATACACTACCAACGCCCTAGCTTGTTTCCATTATGTTTGTAATCTTATTTCAATCATCCTTTACAGATTATTAAAATGAAGCATTATTTCAGCTACATCTCCTTCGTGTTTATGGTTATATTTGTACTTTATTGTGTTCTCGCATAAAATTTGGATCATGTGTCGACTAAAGTCACGTCGGTCAAATATGCGCTAAAGCCCTAGGTCAAAACCAGAAAATCTTCTTTTGTTGTAATTTTCCACGTGTGAGAGAAGAAGAGCTCTCCAAGATGATGAGAGAAATGTGTGATGAGTGATGGTGAAAATGACCTAAACGTTGACCTATATATATCCATTAGTGAGGGTGTGTGACACATCTTTTGGGACTCAAGCCTACATTACAATTATGGCTGACCTTGCACATAAGTGTAATTAATTCAAAATAAATGTTCTTCTACTCCGATCAAGATGATCTTTAGATCGATCTTGCACCTCTTTGAAAGAGGAACTAATAAAAAATATTGGCATCTTCATCCGAGTATCACAACAAGGAGTTTCCACCTAGTTCTCCAAAATTAACAATCCCCCCAACTAGGGAGAACTCCATCCACTTGTGTCATCCAAAAACATCATGCGTCATCCCGCCGTAATTTGATTTTTTGCCTTATTTATTTTAGAACAAAAAGGTGAGTCACAAATACATCACTCTCTATTGACAAAATCAGATCAAAGGTCCGAAACCTCTATAGGATACAAAATAGTCACATACCAACCCGAAGTTAACCGACCCGAAGCTTTCCAAAATAAGGTCCAAATCCTCACTAGACTTGATCCCGCATCAGTGGCTGGACACGTGCCATCCTAGACATAGAGAGTATCAATCTTCGATGCATCCATCGGTCTTGCTACCGGTCTTTAGCTTTTCCCACCTCATTGGCCAAATGAAAGGTACTCGCATAGCCCCATTCAGCCAGGATGCATACGGGGCATGATCATGAGAGGTGAAACAACTCAATATCATAACGATGGGGTAGAAGCACACCAACAAGGTTTGATAATCCTAGTCCCGTGGTTTCTTATAGCTTCAAGAAGCTATCCTCAAATCCCCCCGGAGCTCCCAAAGCTCATCGTCCAATAGGACCCTCGCATAGGGTCGTTCCACGATACCAAGATTCTCACATAAGGAACTTGACCTTCCCCAAGGGTTTTGTGAGACTATCCATGACCCGCGTTCATCAATTCCATGACGAGCCCTATGGTGCCTCGCCGTACCATATCACGATAAAGGTGGTACCCGATATCAATATGCTGGATCAATCATGGAACACGGGGATTCTCGAACAAGCGAATCCCACTCGGGTTAATGCGCAAAGGATAACTAGAGTCTAGTACATGCCCGAATACCAATGAAGAGCTTTTCGCAACCAAATCGCTTCACAACAGGCCATACTCACCGCAATTTATTCGGCCTCGTGATGCTTCAAAGCCACCAACTTCTCGCTTCCCGTTCATCCAAGATATCGAAGCAAACCCAAGTGTGAAGTAGCATCTATATGTGCTCTTGCGATCCACCACACTACCACCAATCGCCATCAATATATCCATGGAGTGTCATGCTCCATATGTATCTCACCATGTTTTATCGTCTCCCAAAGAGGATCTTCAACAAATTCTTTGGTGACCAACCCGTTGAATGTAATGAGGATCAATCATGTGTTGACTCAAAGTGTTCACCGCGAAAAATACGTAACTACAAAGGTTCACTAAGAAGACGGTGGTTTCCTGCGAGTTGACAATACCGCAGGATTTTTCTAGCGCGTTCGCAGCCGCTACCACTCAACTTATTAAATTTGAGTCTACCTGCAGTTTCCATACCTAACTTACACTCCACCATTCCAAATATTTCAAATAGCTTCGACAATATATTTTCCTTGAGAAAGAAAATATCACTGTGTTCCTGCTGCACCTCCTTGCCTAGGAAGTAATGCATTAGTCCTAGGTCCTTCATCTCTAACTCGTAAGTGAGCTCCCTCTTACACCGATGAATGAGAGGTTCAATGCCTGTCGTGAAGATTTTGTCCACATACAGCAATTTAATGAGAGGAATTTCTCTATCAACCTTGAATTAAAGGTCTGATCAGAATTAATACAGAGTCAAGCCCAACTTCATCAAGTAGTTATCTATCCTCTCGCACCAAGCCCTCGCAATCTTGCTTCAACCCATAGAGAGATTTCTTCAAACTCCGCAAAACACAGGTGTCTCGATATTGTACTTCAACCCCGAGGTTGCTCCACATACACCTCTTCCTTTATCACACCATGCAAAAATGCGGTCTTCACATCCATCCGATGAAGATTCCCATCCTTGCGTAGTGCCATGGGCTATTATAGATCGGATGGTATATCGAGCCACAGGTGAAAATATATCATCATGGTTCACGCCTTACTTTTGAGAAGCCTTGTGCAATGAATCTTGCCTTGAACTTTTCAACACTACCATCGCATCCATGCTTGATCTAAAGAGCCATTTCAAGGTGAAAATTTCTTGTCGCTCCGCCCTTTGGAACCACATCCTGCATATCATTCTTCATAATGGACTTGTAATTCTTGTGCATAGCATCCTTCCATACTTGATGCTTTATGGCTTCTTCAAAAGATCCAGGCTCATATTGTACGATTGTACTCATGGTCGCCAGATAATTCTATATCTATTCGGCTTCGTTCACAGTAACGTCCCCTTGGGCAATATGTTCTCAAAGATCTCCTAGAGTGTCCCTAAGCCATGAGGGTCTTCTTCATTAAAAGGAGGTGGATCAATAGGGTCCATCGGTCCTTCAACACCGAGCACTGCCTCATCCTTGCCTTCTTCTTGATTTCCGTGCCTTACCATGATCTTCCTCGAGCTTAGAAGATTTATCACTTTCCGAGGGGAAGCATATTCATCAAAGTTAACATCGTGGCATATATCCACTTCTCTTTGACTAGGCACATACAATCTATGTTTCTCAGAAGTTTCACTATAGCCCACAAACATTCCCTTCTTCCTAGAAGCATCCAACTTGCACCTCTTCTTTTCAAGACATGAAAATAAACCCGACAACCAAAAACTCTAAAATGTGAGATGTTAAGTTTCTTACCGTATAAAACCTCTTCGTGAGTTTTGGGAGTTCTGTATGCACGTGCATCGGTTTTGTATGTACACAAAGCAGTTGTTCGTAGCTTCTCCCTACGTAAACTTTGGAAGACCTTGGTCACATAGCATGACATTTTGTGCTTCCACAATGGTCCCTGCTTCTTTCTTTTTCTTCAGCAACACCATTTTTCTCGTTAGAGCATATAATGTTGTGGTATCCCTCTCGATGCCAAATTTTCCTTCCCTGTAAAAATTTATTGAACTCGTTTGTCTCATATTCAAGTACAATACTCTGTACTCCAAATCTTATTTTTCTTCCTTGTTTGATTTTCCACCAAGGCTTTGAAAGTATGAGAAACCACATGAAAGCCTCATAATTCTTCTTCAAGAATTATATCCAGGTTTTTCGAGAGAAGTCAACTATGAACTTCA
This sequence comes from Pinus albicaulis, assembly GCA_034641835.2. Lineage (NCBI taxonomy): Eukaryota > Viridiplantae > Streptophyta > Pinopsida > Pinales > Pinaceae > Pinus > Pinus albicaulis. Next base: position 50,920 of record JAXQQM020079089.1, on the reverse strand, counting down.
TATAATAAGAACATCCTACCAAGGATTTCACAGTATCATACTAGACAAATCTGAATTTATCAATTGCAAGACATCAAAAATGTATTTGTGACACTTGAGGGGAAAGGTCCCCTTGTATGCTTTCCTTCGGCACAACCCTCGACAAGAGACACCTTCATGATCATTCTTGAATTTAGACATCCCCTCGTTACCACCTTTCTATCTTTCGAGAAGGGATTTTTAGTGAAGGTGTCCGAACTCTGCAGGCGATAGTTTAGTTTGTCAAATAGTATCACATGTCATCACTCCCAAAGGACTTCTCCAACCTAGTAGAATTTATAAACTCTAAACCTAATTGTGATATCTTCCTTGAAGCTCTTCTTCCAGATGCATACCTTCCCATCGTTGAATTCCACAATGAAACCTTTGGCTTCCATGGCCGAAATAGACACAAGGTTCTTCTTCAAATTAGGTACATATAGTACATCTTGCAAGTAGAGTATACTTGACCTTGAGACAAGTGGAGGGTCACAGCCCCAACCCTTTCACGAGATATGTGGGTATTATCTCCAAGGATAATTTTTAGATTAGTATCCTTCTCAACCATATCAGAAAGTGCTTCCTTAAACCCATGAGGTGCCTTGAGGCACCACTATCAATCAACCAAACATCCATGTTGTTGGTGGAGATGCAACATAGAGGAAAGATACAAGAATGAATTCATTTCTTTTATCATCAACAACATTATATTCCTTACACTGAATTTATCGACCTTTTTGAAAGGTTTCCCATTTCCATTTTGACCAGAGGGAGCCTTCCTCTTCTTTGAACATGCTGTTCCTTTGATTGTCATTCCTCCAAATTTCTGTTGTTGTTGTTATCATCCTCAGGAGAATCCTTCTTATTAGGGAATTCTCTAGCATAGTGGCTGATCTTGTTACAAGTGTAACATCTTCCTTTCTTTCCTTGGGCCCTTTCTCTTCCATGGTTCCTCGTACCACTATTGTTCTTTTAGCACAAGCAAAGTGAAGGCCAGACACCTTCACTTTCATTCCTTCATTGTTGTTTCCTCTTGTATGCATCTCGATGATATCAAAATCATGCATCACATTGTTATTGAGAATGGTAGTATTGAATACATGCCATTCAAAGGAGAAACCTCCAAGTGCGGTGACAAACATTTCTTGATTGGATATTCTCTCCCCAATGGCCGTAAGATTATTTCTCTCATTTTGATCAACTTTAGAAAATAATATTAAACACATTCATCCCTTACTTTCTTCATATTCTTCGCCTGGTTCTTAAAGAAAAGGATTTGACTACATTGAGTTACTGGAACATGTTGACCAACTTATCACACATCTCCTTGGATGTGTAGCTTAGAGATGTAGGCACCAATTTTATGAATTGGAATCTCGGATCATCAAATTTGCTTTTATTTCCCCCTTCTTATATTTTGACTTTGTAAGTGTACCTGCATAAGATGGAGGCTATTGGATTTACCCCGCACATAGTCCATGACATCTTGGTCTAACATTAGATCCAAAGTCATTTCCGGTGAATGCAGTCTTCCTTCCTACCAATCATTACCTGATTGGAAGCCATTATAGTTTGAGGTACCCATGGGTCCTCGATAAATGCTCCTTCTTCGGTGATTTCTCTCAATACAAACTTGGCTTTGTCTTCACCTCACCTCTGATACCATGTAATTTTGCATGTTCTATGCTTGATGCAACTTTACTTTTATACATGTTATCAAACAACAATCACACAAACAAGAAAGTAAAATGCTAATAGAACATAACACCGATCGAAGACAAGCCAAAAATACAGCACTAACTTGATAAGAAAAAATATATGTGTGTGTGGTGCGTTACTACGATCAACATGATGCTTCAATCCGTAAAAGCCTCTATACCCGTCAGCCAACCGTACGCGTCACACAAACCTCTCGCACAAATTTCTCTACACCATTAACCCAAAGTGAAAAAAATTGACATTGTCCACTAACGGTCAATGAAAACAACAAGAAGAAAAAGTCAACGTAAAAAGCCAATGTCAACGTTCAACCTCGATTTTCATGCCAAAAAATGTAGATTGCGAAATCGAATTTCGGAGAGTTTGAGGTCAAGTCGTACCCAAATTCAATGCTGGCCAAATCTCCGCTAAACCCTAGGTCAAAAACCTTAAAATCCTTTGTCGTACTCTCCATGTGTGAGAGAAGAAGAGCCTCCAAGATGATGATCAAACCAATCAGATGATGAGAGAGAATGTGTGATGAGTGATGGTGAAAATGACCCAACATTAACCTATATATATCCACTCTAAAGGAGGGTGTGTGACATATCCGTTGGGGCTTCCATCCTACATTACACTTACATAACCTTGCACATAAGTGGAATTAATTCAAAATAAATGTTCTGGCTTCATCGGGATCAAAATCAACTTTAGATCGATTCTGCACCTTCTTGGAAAGAGAAATCCAATAAAAATATTGGCATCTTCATCTCGAGCATCACAACATGGAGTTTGGACCTAGTTGTCCAAAATTAATAAGAGCCAATGCCGGGTGGAAAATAGAAGAGCACACACGTAGGAAAAATTCTCTCAGTGTCTCTAGTCTCAAGAAGTTCGATATTTCCTTGCATATTGGTAGTATTTACGAGCATAGAAGCAAGCGAGCGAAGAAAGAAAGTGTTTTCAAAAGTTTTTGAGATGGCTACTCTAGTGCTTCATGACTGTGACAAGTTGGATGGAGCTCTAACCACGCTATCTGAAGGCAAGGATGTCCTTCCTTCTAGAGTAATTTTCTTACGAAATCCACATCGATAATGTAGTGGTGGTTCCTCAAAGATGCATATCAAATCGTAAAAGAGTACAGAAAGGAGATGGCATCAGTAAAGTAGTTAACTCTAGAAGGAGTGAGGGATCATGTAGTCTCACATATACCTAGAAAAGATACTGCCAAGCATATGTGGGATGTGCTCTCCACGTTATAATAGGATACTTTAGAGCAACGAATATGTACCGAGGAGAAGTCGTACACTCATCCCCGATGCAAAAAGGGGAAGGAATAGACCCTTAACTCACCAGGATTTAGGAGGTTTAGGACTAGTCGTTAGTTGTTGGTGGAATGCCTCAACCTTCGCAGTTAGTGCAATTAGTTTCAACAAGGTCTCTAAGGATTGGACAGACTTAGTCCAAAGTATATTGGGTAGAGATACACACCGGGATGGTACGTTGTGTGGCATGATCTCAGGGAGGAGAGTTGATATGAGCTCTACTAAAGATCTCCATGAGTGGCAACAATAACAATAAACATCAATGATGGCGAAGGAGGAGGAGAATGTAGCCTCGTATCCAAGGGTCCTAGTTAGGGATAGGAGAGCATAGGAAGAAGAAGAAGGACTCACGAAGGTGAAATGATTCATATGTGGTGAGCTCAATCACTATAGTACCCGTTGTCCCCTCGAGGAAGAAGGAAAGGAAGGAGAAGTAGGGACGAACAAGTAGCTTCAACCTGAGATTGACAAAGGCTTTTCCGAGGCTGAGGAATACATCGCTATGTTCACCGATATACCTCCAGGAATGAGGTGGGGAGACTTGGTGTTGTAGCCCCGCAGAGCCACATATGGGAAGCGTCCATGAGGAGTCCACCTCTTGGATCAATACCTTGCTATGGGGGCTCATAATATTCAAGATTGTGGTGGATCAATGGGTACTGATGCAATCATATACTAGAGCGATAGTTGCAAAGACTAGTAGCGCTCATATGCTAGGGAGCGCAAAGGTGCATAGATGGAAAAAGTGCATGGCACAGATAGGTCATGGTCAGTGCAATGGCATAGTGGGTCAGTTGTCCCAGAGTCCTTAGTGAATAGTGCAGTAGCTAGTAGAAGTCAAAGACTCTGCCAAATGAATTATACCGATCATAGTTGATTCATTATTTTGGATGTTTTTTCATTGTAGATGCTGTAGTAGTAGCAACAACAAATTTGTAATGCAGAGCGCAAAAAGTTGGCAACAATTCAAAAGGGTCATTAGGGACAAATGGCATATATTAGATTTGTGAGTAGTTATAGTAGCAGTACCAGACATCAACAACACGATAGGAGATGATGGTAGACAGTGGTTTTTCTATAGGCAAGCCGCAACACTAGAACACATTCCCCGCTAAGAGGGAGAGCGTTAGTTTTTTTAGCATCAAATGTGTTCTAGCGACGAAACTTCAGGAGAGGCTAGACTACATGAGATCCGTAGAACCCTAAATTGCTTATGGAAATTCCGCCTAGAAGTAACTTAACTATATTATTAACCAATTTTAATGTTTCCTAAGTCTAAGCTAAGAAACCAGGTTAATTAATCATTATTAATTAAGTCAAGGTGAGAATAGTCTAGAAACTCACTGGGATCGATCCGTAGATGATCCTAGCCATCTATTATGTTTTAATCTTTCTTGTTGGTGCTCCAACACAACACATTTGATACTACAAAAACTATCAATTATTACACATAGTTCTCCAAATATGTCTTCTATAATTTCAATATTCATAATTCTAGTTTAAACATTATTGTTTTTTTCAACCACTCAAAAAAAAACTAAATTCATCTTTTTATTTTCAGTTGTATAAAATAAGCAAAATATATATCAAAGAAATATCATAAATTCTAATCTTATCCAAAGTCTAAAACCCTTTGAAATTATTATCATTCATATAATTAGTATCTTTTATGTATTCCCTTGTGTCATAGGGTTATCGTCTATGAAGTCAATACTAAGGGTTAGTACACTAAGTATCACTCTTCCTTTACCCCTAGGGTCTCACTTCGAGGTCTACGCTAATTCCATTTAGAATAGATTTTGGTTGGTAATACAAATCCATAACCAAAATGTGAAAAATAAAATAGATAAATGAAATATAAAATGGAAAGCAAGTTGAATTAGAAGATCCATAGTTGTACTTGGCAAGTGGTTGATGACATAGGAATTTATTGAGACACAGCAAAAGATGCAAGTGTGGTACTCTTAGTGTCAAAACATGTTACAAGCCTACAACATATGGGCAATGGCCAAGCAAGAAGCGCGATTGAATATGAGAAGAGAAGAAAGAGAGGTGACAAAATTGTGATGAACTAGTGGAGGAAATAGAGGTGAGAGGTAATGAAACTAGGACTGAAAAGCTAAACCAAGGAGGCAAGAGGCGGAAAAAATAGAGATGAAAAATTGAAGCCAAGAAGAGAGGTGGAAACATTGGTTGAGATAGCAAAAGAAATAAGGAATTGACAACTCTATAGCTTAAATAGTGAAGGAAAGAAGAAAAGATAATGATGTTATTGTTGAATTGGGGAAAGCAAGAGCCGAGCGTAAGGATGCATTGGAAGAATGGTTGAAGAAGTGATCCCATAGATGTACGAAAGGTTTTGAAAACCAAAACCAATATACCTAGAAAGCAAAGGAGAGGGATGGTGATTGGTCCCATACGAGGAGAAGCCATCTCAAGTCCCTGGACCTACCTAAGAGGATGACCTAGAGAGACCTATTAGTAGTCATGTAACCTAAGAAAGGGGCAACCTCAAAAAGAAATAAAGGGAGAGGACATAGGGGGATGTATTTGTTGATTTGTAGTGTATCGGATGTGCTCTAGCCCGAGATTTTGCAGAGAGGCTAAGACACATATGTATTCTTCAAGACATAGAAATCGTTTGGGGAAATTACACCTAGAGAGATGGATTAATTAAAATAATTGATCAGCTTTTTAATATTTCCTAAGTCTAAAGTTAAGAAATATGGATTACCAAAAGGTATTAATTGCTTCTGTGTGAATCTTCTAGAAAAGGGATCGAGTCTTAGTTAATCTTAGCCATCGATTAAGTTTTAATCGGGGGCCGTTGAAGTCTCAACGAAATATTATAAGAAGAACTCGATGGGCACTTGGAGGACACACTCGAGAAATCGAATCCACTGCGTATCGATTTCTAGAGTAGCATTGTTGAGTTGTCGAGAGAGAGCGTAAGCTCGTTGAAGTGAGATAGGGGCAGGGATAGTAAGGTTGGAGGAAACTATTCTAGATCCGTAGAGTGCAAAGTAGAGAGGAACAAGGCCAGGAGAGTACTAAATGCCACGTAGGGGCATGTGCTGCAGCAGCTCAAGAGGAGATTCTAATTTTCCTGGAGACAAAGATGATTCACTTCCAAATGCCGGAGTGAGAGACTGAGTGGCCAAGAGGTCAAGTTTCCAAAAAAAACAATTGATCGATAGCGAAGGTGATGTGGTTCCTACCGTGTGATGCAAGATTACGTAGTAACATGCAGTTGCGTAGTAGCTCATCTAGAGCTCAAATCAATGTCGGATCGTCAAAGGGTTAAGAGGAGAATTTTCACTAAATTCTTGTCAAATTATTTCTTTGTATGGTTCATCAGTTTGGACAACCATAGACCTTTACTCGTAATTTACTACCGTACAATATACAAACCTCAACCATCGCATTGGTTTTCCCACATTGGGTTTTTCTGTGGGACTTAGTCCAAAAATAACTAAGTTATTTTTGTGTGTGTTTTATCTTTCCTATGTTGTATGTATTTCGCTGTATTTATTTCGAGAACGCCATAGCCGTATTGATTTAAATATTTATCATAGAAACAATAAATAATTTTTTCGCTAATTAACAAATAGAAGATTAGTGTATCAACAAAGTTGAGAGATTAGGACTGGTTGATGGTTCAAAAACTAAACTCGGGCTTCAAGACAAATATGATCTCAAAACCTATATCATTTTAGTGGTATTTGTACCCGTCACACCGATCAGCATAAGTCCTACAGAAGGAGATGGAAAAAGCAAATAGGTTGATTCTCGATGGAGTTTGAGATCACATAGTATCTCACATAGCCAGCAAGGACACTACCAAGGATATGGGATGCCTGGTTACGCCACACTGGGGATCTTTCGAGCAGGGAAGATGTATTTGGATGAGAAGATGAGGTGTACTCGTATTTAAAGGGTAGCATATAGACTCCTTAGTTACTAAACTTCGTGAAATCCAAGATCAACTAGCCTCAGTTGTCAACACCGAACCTGATGTGATTACTCTTTCCAATTTTCCCCGAATAACATTTAAGAGAGGCAAGTATTCGTCCCGTAGCATCTCGGGAGAAAAATTTCCAAACTCGACAAAGGCATATTCGCAAAGCAGGAGGAGATGAGGTACTTAGGGAAGAGTGTTAGTATGAATCCTTCTGTCGGGCGGTACAAAAAAGGACTTACCTAGCTACGCATAACTAATAGCCCTAAAAACAAAAGTGTCACATTATCTTCGTACTCCGTTAGTTGAACAAAGAGTCGGCAAAACCGTATCTATGCATGGAAAGTATATTAAGAAGAAAAATAAGGGTTTGCTCCATATACCAATAGACAAGACATAAACAATTTCTTGGGAAAGAATTTTTGTATTAATCGGCACTGAGGAAAACAAGAAGGCGTATCCAAATTCTCCCCGCGGGGTGATGGGTTTCGGAAGCCCCCGCACTTCGCATCTAAAATCTCTCTCTCTTGTTGGTGTAGAAAACCCACACAAAGAATGGAACTCAAAGGGAGCTCTCACAAGAAATGTCGAAATGGTGACTAAGTGTATAGATCCAGAGGATCTAATAGGGCAACAAAAGTGAAGATTATAGAAAACCTCCCATTATAACAAAATATTGGGTCATTCTAGACTTTGGCATGGGTTAACCAGATCTAGATCCACTTTTTATGGAATATTTTATTATATTTGTTGGAGGGAAAAGGTATTTGACTTGGGTCAAATCCCTTAATTTGTCAAAAATAAATAAATAAATGATTTATTTGTCTTTTTAAGGAAGCGGTTAGAAGATAATCAAATAAATAATGATTTATTTAATTATTTAAGGAAGTGGTTGAAAGATAATTAAATAAATAGTGATTATTTAATTATTTTAGGGTGATTTGGTCATATTTAACAAGGAATATTATCTAAATAAGGTTTAAATAATTATTCCTAGAAAATAATAAGACAAATAAAGGTTTATCTAATTAATTTCTTTTCGATATTGCTTAACATGACTGGAATAATAATTAAATTATGGTTTAATTAATTATTCCATGAGGAAAATCAAACAAATATAGGTTTGTTTAATATTTCCTTTTGGGTTTCTGCTTTAACATAGTGAAAGCAATTTCATTTAGGTAAAATTATCCATATGGTACTCTTCTGGGTCCATCTAATGATAATAGGTTAGAAGGACCAAAAAATGGTGTAACATTTCCCCGCATGCGAGTGTCGGAGAAAACTGCAGGACCGAAGCACGTTGTAAGAACACAATCACTAGACAACAAAAGGGATGTCAGAGAGAGAAATGTGAGGTAGATAGTGTGCCGAAGGACTAGACCTCGAGGAGATGAGACTTGCAAGGTGCAACAAGTCTCTTTTTTATGAGAGGAATTTGTCAAGGCGGCGGGGGAGGCATACCTATGCCCGCCGAGACAAAGTACAAAGAATAGTGTCCACTAAAACAAGGACCCAACCATAAAGTGCTGTACCCGCCTAATCATGAGCCGTATAAAAATACAATGAGGAATCCCGAAGACATGGCCGCGCCCGATAAATGCGCCCAGACTTGTACAATAACATGCGTATACATGAGACAACACAAACCCAAATGCCCCCCCGTAAATTGGGGAAGGCTCACAAAAATCTAACCGATACATGCAAGTCGAAGAGGCGCCTGCAAGGGCGCCGCCAACATCATCAAATGCTATCGAGAGCTACATCGAAGGTCGTTAGCGGAAGAGGTCATCCAGGCATGTGGGGGCTACCTCACAGGCTCACCCCTCATGAGGGTTGAGACACATCACACAGTCTGTGAATCATCAAGAGCCGTTGTCGGGATCACTAGACCATCAAGTATACAACATCTCTCGATCATGCCGAAAGGAGCCGGGAGAAACAATCAAGCCAAAGGGAAAGGAGATATCCTCGCTCTCGATCCGAGGCAATCGAACAAGAGTAAGCCGGAACCAAGGTACACCGCCCTCTAGACTTGGTTTCCGGAATGAATGAGCCGATCTCGACAGGAGTGTCCGCCATAAAGAGGCAATGAGAGATCTTCAACTAAGGCACGCAGAGAAAAGAGCAGAGCGACGACAACCGACACTAATGATGATGGTGAAGTGAAAGGACCGAGTAGCTAATGGACGACTTTCCTTGCTAGAGCATAAAGGGTATGAATGACATGGCAGCGATCGACACAACATCATCGTGATGGGGGCGTGGAACTCGAAGGTCATAATGTGCGAAGCATGGCAGAGAGACCACAATGAAGGATGGAGGGCTACAGTGGGGTACAAAGGACCAAGATAGACTCCATGGAGGGAATGATGACTCAACTGATGTCGAAACAAGGGCGACTCGATGGTGCTGCCACACAAGAAAGGCCCCAATGGGGGGACGATGGAACATGAGTACATGATGGGAACTCATGACAAAAATCGACACAAACAAGAACAAGTAAGGAGGCAAGATGGTGCCCCAGTACAAGTGTCGTAAGTGAGGAAGTTCATTTTAAGGAGGGGGTGAAGTGACCCGTCTTGGACAAAATGTGTCCTGGTGGAGTATCCGATCACAAAAACTAACAGACACCATTTGAGGGCTCCTGAGAGTTTTCCAACCAAGTATCGTTCATTAAACTAAGCATTTACACAGCAGCCGAAAGAAGAAACAGGGGTTCTCTTTAATAAGGCGTTTTCCCCTCCAAAATCACTCATTTGCTATTGTTGCCGTGGTGAATGTAGAGAGGAGAGAAGGCCCTAAATCTTGCGCGAACGTAGCGACAAACCGACCGTTGGAATCGCGATCCACCGCCTGGGTGCAGTGTAAGAGGTCTGAAACTTTTCTCTTGCATTTTCGATGTATCATATTTTCGCTTAGGGCCCGTAATCCTGTATCGCCCTCCTTCATCTCTACTACCGAGTCGCATTTTTTGGGCCAAAAAGCACTGTCCTTAAAATGTTAAAACGGCCACCCTGGGAGATGAGGGGGTTTTTAGTGTCGTTTATGGCCGGAAGTTGTTTGGTGTTTGGTTATGGTTTTCCCGATCCGTAAGCCGACAAAATGTGATGTGTTTGTGCGGTGTATGGCGTATTTACGGTTAATCGGAGAGAAAGAGACCCTCGGGGACACTACGCAGATCCGCATCGGTGGCGTCCGTCGTGTACCGGTTGTGCTTTGGGTTCTCAAGTTTTTGGAGAACCCCGATGAGAGCAGCGAACCGTTATTGGCCCGATTATCGCTACTAGGATCCGCATCACGCAGGTCTTTGGTGGGCAAAGGCGCATTCGAATCACCGTCCAGGACGTGTATTTCCGACCGGTCTCCCGCCATTGGGGACAGAAACACACAACAGGCTGCCGCGGCTGCGGCATATCATGGTGTTTGTGGAGCGTTCGTCGACTGTGTCTCCGGGGTTAAGGGGACTTTGATACCGATCGGGGATTCAGGAGAAAGGCTAGAAACTCCAGGCAAAGGGGTCGCAGCTTTCAGGCCGCGTATCCCCGGGCAACTGTGCGCCCACCACATCATCGGGGGGCGTATGATGACAAGGAGAGTGTGCTGGGGGACCTACTGCGGGTGGACCCCAATGATGTTGGTGTCGCTGGGGTGCTTACGCTGTCGCTATGCAGCGGGCAGGTGAACCATGATCGCTCATATGGGACTTTATTGTGCGCCTTTCTCTTTGGAGAAGATCCCGACCTTGAGGCCTCGCATGGCTGCATTCCGCATGGGGCCTCGAGAAAGCCCGTGATGCGCCGCGTACTCGGCCACCGTGCGCAGGAGGAGAAGGGGCTGCGCCGGCGAGTGTTTCGACCGAGCTTGCCCATCGGGATCAGATGCCATCGTACGTACGACCATCCCCATAGTGGGATGAGCCACCGTGGAGACCCGGACCGCCACTTCCGGGCCTCGGTCGTCCGGGGCCCGACAGGCGGATGATTACATTTTGTATGGGCATGTTACAAATGTTTCTAGCCAGGTAGCTAGGTAACGACTGTACCGTTGGCATGACATAAGACCAAGAGGCCGGTCGGATATATGGGACGACCCAGAAAGGGGCCGGAGCCGCAAACCGAGTGGGCTCAGGAGTGCCGCAAATGAGGATGCAATGGCCTCTTCTCCGGGAGGATATCCGCCATAGATGCGAAAGGTCGCTGACCGTACGCAGCGCCGGTGGCAGATCAGACACTCGGTGACACAGAACCATGTATTGGTCTGCCCTCGGAATGGCGAGGGCCGCGGCGCATGGCGATGGCCGGTCGTGGGATTCGTGATCTGCTGTGCTCAGGGGCAGTAGCCATTGGCTCCTAGATCCGCCGCATAGTGATTAGGTGTGGGCAGTGGTGCCCCTAGTATGTATGTAGGCAAGTGGTGCCCCCGCTTTGTAACATGCTATGGGCATGTCATATGTATCAGAAAGTAGATGGACTTCAAACACATGTTTTTGCGACACATATTATGGATATGCATCATTTTAAAATGATAACAAGTCGTTATTGTCTTGTATGAAATGCGTGTGATAAATGCCAATCTAGAACATGGTTTGCAATACCATTCACATAGTGACTTCCGTTCTCTTTATGGTACATGGTTGAAAGTTATGGTTTCTTAAAGGCACGTATCAAGAGTTTCACTCGTAAATAGCATTCCACAACAGCATGTGGTTATGCACACGATAAACACCATTTAATTGCATTACAAGAAGTAGGAATCCAAACGAATGCAAGTATGGAGGATGTGATGAAAGAGGGCATCGACTAAGAGACCACGCACCGCATCATATTCGTCTCGATTGTTGCAGGTAAATCCAATGCAAACCCCGTTAGAGAGAACAAGGGCATGCAAGGTGAAGATGGCCCAACCTGCCGAGGCCAGATTTCGGGAGTAACGTACTTGCACCACCTGCCGTGTCCGATAAAGGGTGTGGACGGGGTCCCTGCTAATGGTGTTAAGCAAGACAACAAATGAGGGGAGGGAGAGTGCACGACGGTAGCGGAGTTATTGTGAGACATCGTGGCAACTGCGGGAGGAGTGCAAGGAGCAGATGACCGTGACTCATATACAACCGGGAGGGTGGTATACGAGGGTTATCGGAAGTATGGAGAGGACTCGCAATAAGTGAGGTCAACAAGACACCTGTGAGGATCTCGCGTATGGGTAGAAAAGGTGTGGTTAGGTGACACAATGGGGAGGATGCAGGGGGGTTAGCCTCGTTGCCTGCATATAGTAAGTAAAGAAATGGTTACGCACTCCCACACATCCGAACATCGGGGGAGGGATGTCAATGGGATGGGGATCCTCGCCAGACTCGAAACACACCACGCAGGATGGAGAGGCGGATTGATTTTTGTTCAACCTCATACTTCTCGACCACCTCTAAAGAGTGCTCGTAATGCGTCAAGTGAGGACAATGGTGGGAGTAATGGCGATGAATGTCGCCATGCGCGTGTGTCTTGTTGGTCCAGAGTCTTGGGGTTCTTGGTTACCACGAAGAAGGAATGGAGGTTTGGGGACCGTAGGACGGAACACGATTTCGAACCATGGGCTGGACACGGGCAACTCTCGGGACAAGTATGGTGCATGACCGGCAGACACCGCAAGCAAGGCATGTGGCTTTGTGGGCGGAGGAGGGCTGGTCAGCCGTGGTGGTCTTATCTTAGGTGCGCCCCTTGCGAAGCTGGTTTTTCCTGAGCGTCACGAAGGTGGGATATATCCTGTGAGGTGTCAAAGGTCAAAGTGGCACCCATGTGTCTTGTGGGGACCATGAACCCATGTCAGCCAGGTTTAAAGAGACTGCCATGGAGGGATGGCGGCCGGGGGGATCGAGGTGTACTGGACCAAAGGCCCAAGGTCGAAGTTAGGGGAGAGAGAGGGTGGCCATGACGACGATAATATATCCCGGGAGGGGGAGCTAGGAAAGGGATTCCCGCCACAGTAATGACCAGGAGGGATGGCTTCGATATGGTTAAGGCTAGGGAGGAACCGATCCGGGGAGAAAGGGCGGGGTTCAATGATACTGGGCCGTAGGGGAGGCTGTGGAAGGGGAGGAGGGTCCGGCTGGTCGGGATGAATGGCTAGGAGCGGGTCATGAGGGCGAGGGGAGCTAAGCCGACTAGGCCGGTGGCAAAGCCGCTTATGGGCAGCCTCGAGACAATTGCAACATGCAAACATTCGATGAGCTGGGACTTCAGAAGGATGGAGGAGGAGGAAGGTTAGGGCAGGCACCAAGAAGATAATCTTGTAAATGCCGGGTACACTCAACAAGGAATCGACGGTTTTCTTGTTGGTTAAGAGATATTGCCTCTGCAGGTCCTGGGGGATTTTGGCTCATGATATGCTCAACCGGTCAATGGTACTATCTTTCCAGCTTATGGGGGTGATGATTCTCAGAATAAATGATGGGGACAAAACAAGACATAGTACAGTAGCCACCAATTGAATGTTGTAGTCTAGAAGGGCGTCGATGACTTCGACGGCCAACGCTGGGCCTTACCGGCGGAGGGTGATAGGACACCAGCCACAGCGAATGGGCCGGGAGGTAGGCCATCCCGGCGCTCGAAGGGTGATCGCAAGGGCGCGCCTGTGAGATCCGAGTTGCTTCCAAAACTGCCACCAACATAGGTGGATGCCCCCTCATCAAATTGGTACTCGGAAATGTTGAAGCGTTCCGCATTTTGACCGGGATTTGGCGGCGACGGAAGGAGGGAGAGGAGGATGGTCCGATTGAGTGGCGTCGAAAACAATCATTTGGTCATCGCCACAGGATCTACAGCCGCCCATGGCGTATAGTATTCCTTGGGAAGGGCACGACCGGAGGAGTTCCAAAGGTGGAAATGGCACAGGGGGATTGCGCCAAATCATCTACTATTATACTAATGAGCATCTCGACCTCCAAGGCGTTTGCCGTAGTGGTCCTTTGGGAACAGGCGGAACCTCAACTTTGGGTTGAGGGATATGTATGGGCCACCGGGATGTCGAAAGAGGCTCGTAGAACTCCGAAGAAGGAGGCCTGGGGGCGTACTGAGCAGAAGCGGGGCTTGGGGTACCGCGGGAGCCGTAGTTTGAAGGTGAAGGTCACTACGGGAAGAATTCGAAGACCAAGGATCCGGTAATCGCAGGAACCGTAAAAGAGAGGGGGAGTGGCGACCGCTATCGTGCTATTGCAGCTACGAATCCTTGCCGATGGAAAGGATCGCAGAACACAAATTTCCTCGGTTGGGTGGTGGCCACATTAGGGGAGGAGCATGAGGGGAGGCGGGGTGGTTGTCCGCGCAATGTGGCTTCGCAGGACTCCCACATCCGCCGCATCCGGGGGTAAGAGGGGACAATCATGGGTATAATGACCATAAACACCGCAACACGAACAAGGCTTGCTTCAGCGAAGCGACCCGTCCGCCTTGGGCCGAATGCCCCGTTGCTAGTTGGCAGCAGTTAGGGTCCACCAGAATTGGGTCCACGGCACCAAGGGCAGATTGGTTTGGATTGCCTCTCCGCCTTTCTTTGAGAAGAAGGGAATTAGTCGCGCCCGCCGTGTGGCAAATACTTGCCTCGGGGGAGGGGGTCGTAAGTGCCGCGGCGGGTTTGGAGGAGGCAAGGGAGATGGAAGCACATACAGGCCGGGAGGAGTCGAGGCGCACTGTGCCGGCGGATAAAGGTAATGGTTAGGTTGGGCAAGGAGGTAAGCAGGAGGTTACAAAAGGAGGGAGGCATGCCGTATCCCTGGATACATACCGAAGGGGGAAGAGGTCAGAGGTGTCGTCTCTCCCAGGGAGACCAGCTCATAGGAGGTTGAGCGACGGATGAAAGGCCCACCGATACCTTCGAAGGAATGGGATGCCCCCTGGGCATTAGCGCCATCGGGCCTAGGGAGGTTAGGGAAGAATTCAGATAAACATAACCGCATTGAGCGTAGACTTCGTCATTTCACAAGGCTTGGAGGGCGCTTCTTCTCGGTTTGAGGAAAATGGGAAGGGCATTCGTCGATGGGAGCTGGAAGGGTGCGAAGGAACCATCTGATATAAACCCGATCTTCGAAGGGAGGGGGCTCAAGAGTTCGAGCTTCTCTTCGCCATTCCCGAACATGGGCTAAAGGCGGCGGAAGAGGATTGCTTGAAGGAAGTCAAGAGCTCGTGCCGTGTCATATATCGCAGAGGAGCTGGAAGAAGACAAAAAGGCTTGGGCAAGGGTCGCAAAGGTGGTATGAAGAGGTGGCTTGCTCGAACATACCACGGAAGCTTCGCCGGTAAGCGTGCATTGGAACAAACGAAGACGGATGGGAGTCACTCTGGCATTGGCCTGAGGAACGGGCCCACATGTGGAAAGATCGGACATGATTGGTTGGATCTTCTCCAAAGAAGCGTCTTCAACTTAGGGATGTTTGGAGGGGAGCTGGTTGGCATAGTGTGCCAACCAACATCGTGGTGGACAGGGTCGTCGATCAACCGATTGAAATCGGGAGGCCGAGGCCTCAATGCACGGCGTTGCGGGTGTGGCCGAGGTAGCCCCTGGCGGCTCCGCTAGTAAGGTGTCTCCGGCATTAGGGGCCCTGGAGCACCACTAGCGTTAGTCCCTCGGACCGTACATGGTTAAGGTGACAGGGGGAGAACCAGAGGAGAAAGGGAACCCGATGGATCAGAGAGGAGCTGGGAGGTGGACTCTGAGGAGGACCGGCTCGACGACGCGGGTCGAGGCAGTCACCGACCCAAACTCAGGGTGAAGGCCAAGAAGTCTCCCGGAAAGGCGCCTAGGGGGTGCAATGATGACAAAGGAAGAAGGAAACCGACAGGTGCAGAAAGGGAAAAACGAAGAGAGGTCAAGGGCGTACAAGGTGCATGGATAATTGATTTTAGAGTTCTTTACAAAGTGTTAACTAAAAGCGCTTCTTCACTTAGGGTCGTTGTGTGATGTGCGTTAATTTTAATTTTAAACCCTTTTCTTTTTGAGAGCAAGAAAAAGTGTTGCGTAATCGAAAAGAAATCTGCAGAGAACAAAGATACATGCTGAAGTAACAGAACATTTACTACCTAAACATGCATCAATTCATCCAAAAAAGGTGGTCTCTCAAAATTACTCTAAAAAGAGGGAAAAATCTAGTCAAAAACACACATAAAAAAGAGGCCAACAGATCTAGGGTCAAAAGGGACAAGGGATCTAAAGGATAAAGCTACCTGAAAGAGGTGCGCATCGCGCCCAAGAGACAAGAGGCAAGGTGGCCGGAAAAAAGGAAGGTAATCAAGAAGCGGGAGGGGGCAAGGAGGAGGCCCTAAAAGTGTCCAAACAAATCTTCGTGGAGGTGATTTGAGAGGTAGAAGAGCTGATTACAATGGATCCGAAAAGGGAGGTACGTATCCGGCAAAATGAGTTTCTAAGCTCAAATGCATAAACAAAACAACTGGAAACTCTTCCACAAAAAGTGGAGGGTACTAAAGCCCTGTGGGGCTAGGTTCCCACTTAGATGAGTAAAAACAGATCGAACTTGGTCAAAGCGGCTAAGACAGAGGTCGGAAGACCCCCGACAGTACGCAGCAGTAACCCAAAATCTTGGCGAAAAATCACTCGAAAAAATGGCAAATAAGGCTTCGACCTCGTTTTCGTGCAGTGCCGCAAAAGGGGCAGTAAAAGTGTGACCTAGAGGTCCGTGCTGCATTTTGGGCTGTAAGTGTGACCCCGTCTTTTGTCTCACAGATTTCGGAAAATTTGTCGTCTCGCCTGCGCTCGGTGTCGCCACTGCGCAATAGGGCCGAAACACACTTTAAGTTATAAATTTTTATGTTTTAGGTTTTATGTGAGAAAATCAAACATAAAAATAGGAAAAATAAACAGCTGAAAAGAAACCCTAGGGTCTGAAGTAGCTGGATATGCAGGAATATGAAAAACGACAGCGGTCGTAATTTAAAACCCGTGTGGAGTCGCCATTTGTTAGTATGAATCCTTTGTCGAAGTGTACGAAAAGGGACCACTTTAGCTACGCATAACTAATAGCCCTAACAACAAAAGTGGCTGCCAATATCTTCAGATCTGCGATTAGTTAGACAAGAAAATAGCTGCAAAATACCAGATCTATGTATGGAAAGACATTAAGCAGTAAAAACAAGGGTTTTCTCCATATACCAATAGACAAGACAAGAACAATTTTTGAAAGAATTTTTGTATTAATTGGGCACCTGGGAGGAAAACAAGAAGGCGTATCCAATTCTCCTCAGTGGGATGGGTTCTTGGAAGTCCTCGCACTTCAGATCTAAGATTTCTCTCTCTTGTTGGTGTAGAAAACCCAATGCAAAGAATAGAGCTCAATGGGAGCTCACACAGCAAATGATGGAAAAATGTGACCAAGTGTATAGATCCAGAGTGATCTAATAGGCAACAAAAGGTGAAGAATGGTAGGAAAAAACCTCCTATTTATAACAAAATATTGGGTCATTCTAGATCTTGGTGCATGGGTTAACCAGATCTAGATCCACTTTTTATGGAATATTTTATTATATTTGTTGGAGGGAAAAGGTATTTGACTTGGGTCAAATCCCTTAATTTGTCAAAAATAAATAAATAAATGATTTATTTATCTTTTTATGGAAGCGGTTAGAAGATAATCAAATAAATAATGATTTATTTAATTATTTAAGGAAGTGGTTGAAAGATAATTAAATAAATAATGATTTATTTAATTATTTGTGGGTGATTTGGTCATATTTAACAAGGAATATTATCTAAATAGGGTTTAAATAATTATTCCTAGAAAATAATAAAATAAATAAAGGTTTATCTAATTAATTTCTTTGATTTTGGGTTAAACATGACTGGGAATAATAATTAAATTATGGTTTAATTAATTATTCCATGAGGAAAATCAAACAAATATAGGTTTGTTTAATATTTCATTTTGGGGTTTCCTGTTTTAACATAGTGAAAGCAATTTTACTTAGGGTAAAATTGGTCTTACATGGTGTACTTGGGTCCATCTAATGATAATAGGTTAGATGACCAAAAAATGGTGTAACAAAGAGCATCATAGGTGGGAGCAGAGTGGAATGAAGGAATTTGAGGAGAAGGGAGAACGCAACATCTTGTATCAAAGGCATCATATACATAGAAGAAGGAAGAAGGACATATCCAATGTCAAATGCCTTAGATGTTAGCAACGTGGTCACTACAACACCTTACTATCCTCTCAAGAAGAGGGATAAAGAGGAGAAGAAAGATCACTGTTAATACCCGTTGAGATAGAGAAGTTGTCCTCTAGACTGAAGGCATTTTCCATGATCATTGATATACCTCCGTGGGTGAGGGTGTTTGTTTTTGTGGCCAGAGATGACAATGGAAGATCCCTGAGGAGGTCCACCTGAGCTGTCACCTTGCTGCAAGAGCATGGCAACATTGCATAGATGACCAGTATGGCAGTTTATGATCCAGGTTGGAGTGACAGAACGGAGTCAATAGTGGTCGCAGACCCATAACGTAGTGCATAGTTGAAACATTGTAGTTGGCACATTTTTAGAGTTAGAACAACGCAATAGCTTTAGTGACAATGCAAAGACTAGGAAGTAGTCGTATCGGGTGACAGATGCATCGCACTGATAACAGTGGTTCAAGTTGATGGGCATCTTCAATATGTTAAGAGATATGAGAGACAATTGCGTATGTTGCAATGGTAGAAACAACAGAAAGGTGCTGCGTATGCGTAGTTTGCAACAGTATGCAAGGTCGTGGCCGCACGGATGTAGTGTGGAATCGTAGTGGCAAAAGAGGTTGGTATAGAAATTTTTGAATCTTACTCTTTATGCAGAAATTATTACTTTTAATCCGGTTAAGCTCCTCCTACTTATATAAGTTATCAATTGAATAAATTCAAGTTAACATCGAAGCAAAACACATAACAGATCTCTACCAATTCAGATCTAGAATAAGCACATGCACACATTGACAAAGTGACAGTTATTTCTGGACAAATAGTCCCTAGAAAAACCCAAGGTGGGAAAACCGGTCTCTGGCTGTTGGAGGGTTCTATTATTGAGAATATTTCTGAATACACAACTCTGGGTTCCAGATCCAGAAAACCCTACAGAGGAAACTCTAGATCTACAGCTCCTGGCTGATCTAGGACCAAAAATACTGACTGATCCACACCCTCAAACGGGATTTACAGAACTCAGTCAGATCTAGGCCTAGAAACCCCAGCGCTGCCCCTGAAATGCACTGCGTTAGCCTCTGAAGCCCCTGAAAGCCTCTGCGTCAACCTTGGATGGCCTCCAAACCCTCAGCGCTGCTCCTGAAAGGGACTGTGTTACCCCAGAATGGGTGACGCAGTCACTACGCTGCCCCTGAAGGGTCTCTGCGTAACCCCTGAAGGGTTTCCTGAAAATTACGTTGTCCTTGTTGCTGCCTTCCTCTACGCTGTCCTTGAGTTGATCTCTTCTCTGCCTCTTGTGTATTCTAGACCCTGGGATCAGATCATTCCCTTGGTCTAAATTCCCCTCTCTGCAGCTGAAGCACTTCTGAGTATTCTTAGCCAACCCTGCCCTAGAATCTCAGCTTAGCTTCAGTGCTCTGCCTCTGTGTGTCTTTACAAATGACCCTAAGCCTTTCCTTTATACTTTTCTCGTTGACAAATCAATGGCCATGATCAAATCTTGAATCAATGGCTAAGATTAAAAGAAAGCTTGATCCGTGTGACTTAAGACAATTTCATCACATGTTTAATTAAATTCACTTTAATTATTTTATTTTCCTAAGTTTTAACTTAGAAAATACATTAAAATAATTAATTAATTTAATATCTCCTAAACCAGATGAAATTTCCCAAATCCATTTCTGGGTCTTGTAGATTAGGTGAACTCTAGTCCTTCCTCAAAATTTGGGACCTAGAGCACAACTGATGCTACCCCAAGTACACAAAATCTCAACAAGCCAGGGCAAATACGTAGCCGACACGCGTGCAACAAGGGATGGTGCGTAATAAGAGTATTGCTATCAGAAGGCAAGAGGTACTAGAGCACATTCCCTCGCTAAGAGGAATGTTGATTTTTTTGGCATCGGATGTGCTCTAGCCTTGAGATTTTGCAGAGAGGCTAAGACACATGTATTCTCCAAGACCCAGAAATCGTTTGGGGAAATTCCACCTAGAGATGACTTAATTAAAATAATTAATCAATTTTTAATAGTTCCCAAGTCTAAACTTAGAAATATGATTAATTAAAAGGTATTAATTAAGTCAAGTGAAAATCTTCTAGAAAAAGGCGTGGATCGAGTCTTAGTTAATCTTAGTCATCGATTAAGTTTTAATCGTGGCCATTGAAGTCTCAACGAGAGATTATAAGAAGAACTCGATGGTCACTTCATGTGAAAATTTCAATCCTAAAATACTACTGCAGTGATAGATTTATTTCTCCTACTTATTCTTCTAATAAGTTTTACAGAATTCTTCCAATAGATTTTGAAATAAACACTACTGCAGTAATCACCCAAGTAAATGCAGAGAACATAGTAGTAAAGAATACAAGCATAAGAATCAATCACATAGACACAGTTATTTTAGGACAATTGTCCCCGAAAAAACCCAATGTGGGAAAACCGGTGCAGCAAATGATGAAGATGATGTAGGAATCTATAGTGTAAGTTCCTTAGATCAAGAACCAAAGGTCACCGCTCACAAACGTATCACAACCGCACAAATGCGCATAATCACGTGGTTAAAACCCTCAAAGAGGGAAATAGTCCACGGCCTAAGCCAACGCGGCCACTTCAGGAAATTTATTAATATAAAAAGAAAAGTGACATATGTTTCTCTCATAAATGGTTACTGGAAAAATGACCCTCGCTTTTTAAATAGAGATCATGGACCAATCGAGTGTTAAGCCATGGATCAAGTGTCGTTAATACGAAGGTGAGAGATAATCGTCGGATCACTACAAATCGTGACCGTCAGATTATAAGTTACAAATGTACATGGTAAAGAAACACACTTTACCTAACTCTACACTAGACTAAGTTATTCTTAACTATTTCCTATGTGTTGGAATATCCTAACATCCCCACTTAAGAACAACTTGGGATAGGATTGAAGGATTTACAAAGGTGACACAAAAGGAGCCTATTTCCTATGTGTCGAAATATCCTAACATCCCCCCTTAAGAACAAATTGGGATAGGATTGAAGGATTTACAAAAGTGACATAATAGGAGAAGGAAGGAGGCATTAGAGCCTATCCCCCCTTAATGACAACTTTCCTGAACTCCAAGCATGGATTGAAGTTTGGTAAACTTCGCTTCTGTGAGAGCCTTTGTAAAGATATTGGCTACTTGATCATTGGTTGGACAGTACTGCACTTGTTGGCTTGAGGGGTCATGACCTGTGCTCCGTGTGCAAGGTTTGCCAACAAAACCCCTATACAATCGGCCCTTTTCAAGGATCGCTACTTCCCAGTTGCCAGCCTCACCCGGGTGAAGTGGGTGGGTGCCGGAACTAGGTTTCCGCACCCTAAGAAAGGAAGGGTAGTAAGTATAGAGGCCGCGTTCGTTATGTAATTCTTAGATTTACCTTGTTTTCCGCAAGGTTAACGTGTATCTATTTGCATCCACATGCACTATATCTATAATTATATGCTTTCTATAACATCAACATAGTATTATATAAACAGAGTTAAATAGATCTAGATCCAAAAATTCAATACACAAATTTTCACAGTGCGCACACAAAATACATAATACAACAATTACCAGCACCATGCAACAGCATCTTTGCGAGATCTGCATTCTAATAATCCTTCGCATTCATTCTTTCATCAATATTCCCTTCACAATTATCTTCCCAACTTGCGCACAGGCAACAGGTCTTACACACACTGACTAGGATCTCCGCACACACAAGCCTAGCAGAGTCCATTCCCCAAAACCCAAATAGATAGCGTAAACCATAGATCGCATCAATAGCTCATCAATTCCTATCCTTTTCGATACAAAATACATCTCTATTTATAATAATCTAGCCTCGATTTTCCTATGGTCCGCAACCCATGGTTTTTGGACCCTAGTTTACCCTTGACCCATTACACGTGCTCTCGGGCTTTGACTCGCTCTAAAACTCCTCGCGCTATACTAAATATAATAAAAAATAATCAAAATGGACCCGCTCATATCTTGTTAGGAGACCCTGCCTCCAATTTCAACACAACTTTGTGACTCCGTCCCGAGTCACCCATCTCTGTGTGGCTTCTATTTTCTGCGCAAAGGTAGCCAGACCGGACCGATCCGCCATTCATAACCTCCTTAACCGTGTAGGGACCAAGCCAAGCAAGTTACCGGAATTTTCTCTCGGATGTTTTAAAAATTGGCTATCATATAAAAGGATGAGATCACCTTCGATGAATGTCTTTTGGCGAATGTGTCGATCATGCCATGTTTATCTCAAGCTCTTGAACTCCGGGTCATGAATTGAGCAATAAACCAATCTTTCTCCAAAGCCACCGCTTGTGCCAAGTGTTCTTCTATGATATCGTAGTCTTCCATGTTTGTGAATGTCGCGATGCGTAGGCTAGGAACAACGTACTTATGGGCATGATGGCCTCCTTTCCATGCACCATTTGGAAGGGTGTCCTTACTGTCACTTTTTGTAGGTCATTCGATATGCCCACAACCTAGGACAAGAACATCCTGGGGCCACTACGATCGGCATTACAAACCTTCGTTAATACCGCTCTAATTTTTTCTTTTTAAAGCTTCAACCACCCCATTAGTCCGGGGATGATATGGCTCACTCTTGGCATGGTGGATCTGGAATTCCTCATTCAAAGCTTCGAATCATTTGGTTAAAAAAATGCGTACCTCTCGTCACTCATTAGGATCTTCAGTAGGGCTAACCCGGTCGGGGACCGGCTCAAAGATGAAGTGCGCAACAACACGCGCACACCCGATCGCTCGCTCGCCCCATCATGTGACATAGCTGGGTGGCGTGATACGTCCGTGCCTCGTTTTCTTGCCTCGGTGGATTGATGGGTCCTATAGTCAATGGCCCATTTATCAAAGCTCGTAGGGCCATTCGAGGTCAGAAGGGCAGCGGTCATCTCACGGAGGGTCAGCCAATTCACCGGCATGTATCACACGATCTACAACAGGTGTAAGAATCCTCGGCGTGTGGCAGGCCACAGCAAGCCAGCCCTCAAAATATTTTGTTGCTAGCCCCGCTCGCGTAGTGGCCGCTCGTAACTCCATCATGTGCTTCTATGAGGATTGTGGGTCATTCATGTTCCAATACATATCCGCGGAGTATTTCATCGCCGCATAGCTTGCATACGTCCCGATGATAGCAAAGTCCGGCACCGTAACCAGTCCCTTATGTTGTATCGAATACGCCAGCAGGGGCTGCTGCCCGTAGCTTCCATGAGAAGGGAGCATTGGGGGGATTTTGAGGTCTAAAATGGGCCTCCTAAGAAAAAATGTACAATAAAAATTCATTTTATGAGAACAAATCACATTTTAAGGGACGACATCATCCCTAATGGTTGAGGTGGCATTGCTTGAGTTAAAGGTACTTACTTGTCACATTCTCAATGGATAAAAACTCATGGTTAACCATAGTAGTGCTCTAAGTACTTTTAAAGTCAAGTAAAGTACTCGTAATAAAATGTCATTTCACACTTTTTGAATAAAAACATATTATTGTCATTTCATATTTCTTGAAAGAAACAATGCATATCCCTATACATTTATTATATTATATTATTTTTATATAGTATATTAATTACATGTTAATATATTAATTTTAAATAATATAAATTTTAAATACTAATATATAATATAATTAAGATTTTGTAAGAATTTATATTTATATTTTACCAATTTTATTTAAGTACAAAGGACAAATGCATTAGTTTTTCAATGATAATGAATTTTTTTGAAAAGTCTATTCTTATTTATAGTCACATCAATACAATTTTTATTAATTTTATTTTTGGTACAACTTTGAATTGAATTTAACTATGGTTACATGGATTGTGGTAAAAATGAATGTAAATTCATAAATATTATTTTATTGGTTTAGCTATTATTCTATTATTTCCTTAGGAGGCCTATTTGTATCCTGTACCCCTAATGGAGTAGGGAATGGGTCATGAACGCAAAGGCCATTCAAACCTTTTCGTAGGTCCACGTATGTGTATTTCCCCCTTTGCCTTTTTCTCCCCGAATGACCATTGGGCTTACCCAATCTCGATCAAGAATCGGTTCAATGATACCTCATGGTCGCATTTGTCCAACTCTTCGACCTTTTGCTTATACTTAGGATTCAACCGGGTAGGGCTAACCGATTGATGGGCCACGCCTTAGGCTTCCGTGAATGATGTGCATAATGCCAAGGTCCCCAAGTGATTCCTTTGAGCCTTAAAATTCGTAGAATAAGTCTCCGGTACTCCGTAAGTAGCTCGACAATTTTTCCATGGTGCCTTCATCCCAATAGTCCCCAATTTTAGCCAACTTAGGGTGTTCTTCTGGCCCCAATATTAACTTCGAGTAGCCTAGAGAGGTTGCATTACATCAACATCATGGAGCGATGGTCCGATAATGGTACGTTCCCTTCGCATTCCGCAACGCATATTCTACCTAGGCTATTCTCTCTTCTTCGTTAATCGCCAAGTTCGGCGCTGAATATGTCTGTATCCGGGCCTCCATGTCGTAACGACCGGTGGGGTGTGTTTGAGGCTTCTTAAAGATGAATGCATCAATGTCTTCAGGATTTTTTCAAGCATCTCTATTCCCCCAATAAGTCCGAACGTTCCAATAAAGTCCCCTTTTAATATTTCTGCACGAAGTGCATCCGCCGATTTAACTCTACATCTAAGTACCAAGTAGCAGGGATAGGGCCCAAAGCATGTATAAATAGAATGGATCCATTCATTTGGGGTTTGGTCTGCCCATTTAGCTATCCAAGTACACAGATGCGCGTGGGGATCCCCGGGCCCCAGGAATATCTTGGTGTGCACATCAGCGGGAGGTGTAAACCACAACACCATCCTATCCCGACACGTCTCCCAGTCTGGAAATGCTTTCTTGTGGGTATCCCACTAGCATGCAGGTGTGCCACGCAGTGCCATATTGAGTGCTCAGAGCCGCCGATCTTTTGGCACCCTAGCCTATAATGTTCTTAAGAAGTCCTGGACAATACTAGACTCATAAAAGTGGGGAAGGTCCCTTACCTCCGAAGTAATGCAGTAGAGGGTCCTTGCAACCCGAGGGCATCGTAGTGCTGAGACATTGTGTAGTCGAGTCTTCCAACTCTCAAGTTCTTCATCTAGGTCAAAAAATTTCTCCCTGTTTTTCTCCCAATCGAATACTCCGCTTGTTGTAGGGTCACCCTGGTCTTCTTCCTATGCCCCCATCCTATAGATGTGATCGAGTTCCTCCTCTTCATATGCTGGTTCTATATACTGCATACCCTTAGCGGGATCCAGTGGTACTATTACACGTGTACCGTTCTTCTCAAACACCATGCTACGTTTTTTTAGATTAATGACACCCCCTACGTCGATAGCCCAGTTTATTCCCAGGAGTGCAGGATAGGGATCCGTATCTTCCACAATTTCTATGACCTCAAAGTCAACTAGGACCTTTACCCCTGCGATATCGACCACAACTTTTGGCAACCTTCCCAGAGGGATGATATTCTGTTGATTCAACATTCGCAGCTGGATGGTGGACCAGTCTAATTTAGCTTCTCCCATTCATTTCCATGTCTGTTTTGGTAAGATGTTCGCATCAGATCCAAGATCAAGAATAACCTGATCTATCTCATAGTCACCAATCTATGCAGTCAATCAAATTTCCCTCCTGGTGCGCCTTTTGTAGTTGTGTAATTTGTGTACTTCCTTAACCTCAGCTGTTGTACTAGGCTAGGCTGCGTATTCCTATAGCAATATTTGAATATTTTCTCCAGCCCGTGGGTTGCGTAGTAGCATCAAGCATGCCCTTAACAAGGTTTCAACCTCCTCTTCTATCTGGAGGTGCACTGGCGGTTGTGCATGGGCTTCCAGCGACTCTTGTTTCCTTGGATTTGGTTCCTTCTGAGCAGTAATCTCCTCCCTTGCTTCCTGGGGGACCATGCTGCTCGTTATGAATTTTATACTGGGATCTCCGCTCCTTAGCTCCATTTTGACTCTCTGTACATTTTGTGTGGGGGTAGAATGTTTTTCCTTCATTTTTGTTAACAAGATTGGGAAATCTTTGATCTCATGGTCTAGCTGTCAGCAATATTTATAGGATTACCTAGTGGGATTTGGGCAGTCCCTGGCGAAGTGCCCTACCTCTCCATAGTTGTAGCAGATCAGCTGGCCCCGTCCTCGTCCTACGCTCCCTCCCCGTCCCTTCTGCCTCCTGTAGGAGAGCTACCAAAGGTCGTGGGAGATCTCAGAGAGGTAGGATCGGATTGTACCCTATAAAGGTTTCCTCGATCTACCAATAAGTCATATGTGCGACAATTCTGCTCATCGTGCCCTATAGATCGGCAGAAACTGCACCATTGTTGCTTCAATTCACCCCTATTTATCCGAGGACACTTTTCTGTATCATGTAGTCCCGCTACCCGGCAATCTTCACACCAGAGGTCGGTGCCGACTCCTTTTCCCCGTTCCGTCTGTAAGCTCTGTATTTCTCTGTGCATGCTCTGATTTGCTCCTAAATTTGCTGCACTCCTTCCCTCGTTTCATCCTTAGGTGCAGCTTCAAGTTTCATGGTAGCTTCCAAGGCTTTTTCCTGTGATTCGAAGGTCTGGTGGCCCATGGGTATGTGTAAGTGAGGTAGTGGCATAGCGATGAACCATTCCGTGTGTTGTTTGTTGTTGTACTTGAACTCAACTTCCTTGGTCACTTTCTTTAACCATTGATCGGCCTCCCATAATGACTCAGACGTTCCTTGCTTGAAGTCTTTTACTTCCGCTACCAGCTGGGAATAGGATTTCGACTTTCGGAATTGTTGTTTTAGGGCATCCTTAATATTTTGAAGCGTTGCGCTCTCGTTTTGAGATATATACCGCATATACCAATCCAACGCCCTCTCTTTGAAAACCAAGGATAGCTGCGCTCTCTTCACAGTATCACTTACCACCCCTTATGCCGTCCATACCGAATCGGCCACGAACCAAAATTGGTCCATGTCCTCATCGATTTCTCCTTTAAAAGTAGGTAACTTTAAGTGTGCCGCCATGGGCTCCTCTGGTTTATCTTCCTGGGGCCCTAACGTCGGGGCAGCTAACGGACCTTGTGTAGGTCTTGGCGGACTATGAGCAGAGTGATCCTTTTCTCAACTGTTTTGATAGTTCTTACCACTCCGCGTTGTGCTTTCACCCAGAATATCACTCATTCCACCCCACGTTAGATCTCCAATGCCATTACCCAATCCCATTTTCAGACTCCTTCCAGTCCCAACAATGGAACCATTTGTTGGCTTGAGGGGTCCTGACCCAGGTTCGGTGTGCAAGGTTTGCCAACAAACCCCTATACTACTGGCCCTTTCGGCAGTGACCTGCTTTCACAGGTCACAGTCTCACCCGAAGTAGTATGGGTGGGTGCTGGAACCAAGTTTCCGTACCCTGAGAAAGGAAGGGTAAGGCAAGCAGAGCTGCGTTCTGTTCTGTAATTCCTAGATTACCTTGTTTCTTTGCAGGGTTAATTATGTATCTATTTTCATCCACGTGCACTAGATCTATAATTATATGCTTTCTATAACATCAACACAACATTATATAAACAGAGTGGAATAGCTCTAGATCCAAGCATTCAGTACACAGACCTTCACAGCGAAAAGACAGAAAATACATAACACAACAATTATCAGCAATTCATACAACAATACTCACAGATTTTAATAATCCTTCGCATTCATTCATTCATCAATCTTCCCTTACAATTCCCTTCCCAACCTGCGCACACAGAAGCAGGGTCCGCACACAGCTAGATTAGGATCTCTGCGCACACAGCCAGCAGGAGTCTATTCCCAAGAAACCCAACAGATAGCTTAAACCACATATCGCATCAATAGCTCATCAATTCCTATCCTTTACAATCCAAAATGCATCTCTATTTATAACAATCTAGCTCGACTTTCCTATGGTCTCTAACCCATGGTTTTTGGACCCCTAGTTTACCCTTTGACCCATTACAATGCATTTGGGGCTTTGACCTACCCCAAAACCCCGCGCTATACTAAATATACAAAAAAATAATCAAAATGGGACTGGGCCAGCCTTGTTAGGAGACCCCGCTTCAACAACACCAAGAACATGATCATGAGCATTCGATGAAGTGTGCGGAGTTCAAGGCTTACACGCTGATGTTGAATCGGATATTTACATGATGAATGGCACTCTGGACATCACACCAGTGTAGCTGGATGTTGGCCGATGGAGACCAAATTCAGAGGATCCGACAAAGCCACATGGCTTCCTTGCTAGCTTCATCAGATTCGTCTCAATTTGGTCTCCATCAACAGCATCCAACCGCACTTTGGTGTGATAATCAAAGTGCTATCTCGGACTATGTAAAGATCCAACAAGATCGCCGCATGAAACACATTGAACTCCACATACACTTCATCAGAAAGGTCATTCATGATTGTGTTCTTGAAGTGCAGTATTGTCCAACCAATGATCAAGTAGCCGATATCTTTATGAAGGCTCTCACAGAAGAAAAGTTTACCAAACTTCAATCCATGCTTGGAGTTCAGGAAATTTGTCATTAAGGGGGGGATAGGATCTAATGCCTCCTTCCTTCTCCTATTGTGTCACTTTTGTAAATCCTTCAATCCTATCCCAATTTGTTCTTAAGGGGGGATGTTAGGATATTTCGACACATAGGAAATAGGCTCCTTTTGTGTCACCTTTGTAAATCCTTCAATCCTATCTCAAGTTGTTCTTAAGGGGGGATGTTAGGATATTCCAACACATAGGAAATAGTTAAGAATAACTTAGTCTAGTGTAGAGTTAGGTAAAGTGTGTTTCTTTACCATGCACATTTGTAACTTATAATCCGATGGTCACGATTTGTAGTGATCTCGATGGTTATAAGTTACAAAGTACATGCTAAAGAAACACACTTTACCTAACTCTACACTAGACTAAGTTATTCTTAGCTATTTCCTATGTGTCGGAATATCCTAACATCCCCCCTTAAGAAAAACTTGGGATAGGATTGAAGGATTTACAAAGGTGACACAAAGGGAGCCTATTTCCTATGTGTCGAAATATCCTAACATCCCCCCTTAAGAAAAAATTGGGATAGGATTAAAGGATTTAAAAAAGTGACACAGTAGGAGAAGGAAGGAGGCATTAGAGCCTAAGGTATCGTAGAGGGTTTATATTTTAATCAAGTAGTGAAATCTTTACAAGGAATGTCTAGCGTATACAATTGAGAAATTTCCTCAAGATACACCGAGAGAACTCTCCTTCGCTCCAAGCACTTCGACACCCGAGGGGTTCCCTCGGCCCTCCCTACATCACTCGCATGCCTCCCACGCAGCCTCTCTGCAGCCAATGCAGCATGCATCACTACCGCATGAGGCCTCTATTGCTGCTCTAAAGTGCCGCCTCGCTCTCTACTTCCTCCTTCCCTTGTGCCCCGACACCGCAGATGCCATTTTCTCCTCCGCCCCGGCAAAATTTCCTCGAAACTGAATTCTATTCCTTCAAAATCGACTTCCCTTGGGTTGTTGAACGCTTGCCCGACTTACTTTCCAAATGACCCTCAAGCCTTCTTTTATAATCTTCTCTTTGATGAATCAACGGCCCAAATTAGAAGTCTAATCAATAGCTAAGATTAAAAACTTGACTTGATCTTCGTTCTCTAGAAGATTCACACTGTGTTATTAATACCCATTAATTATTTAATTTCCCTAAGTTTAGACTTAGGTTCTCCATTAAAATAATTAATTATTTTAATAAAACATGAACCGAGTGGAATTTCCACAAACGGTTTCTGGGTTCTCTGGAATACTGGTGTCTAAGCCTCCTCACCAAATTTGAGACTTAGATCACTTTCCGATGCTACAAAAATCAACACTCCCTCTTAGCAAGGAAAGTGTTCTAGCAATATGCCTATTGCATACTGCTCTGACCTTGAGGCATTATTTGCGCTGCTGATGCCCCTCATTTGCTGCGCTGCTACTTTCTGTACTGCTGCCCATGACACTGCCACTGCCTCATCTGTATTGCAGCTCCCTCTCAATTCTGCATTGGTCCATTTTTCTATTGAAATGGATTCTTGATCATCCCCATCTTCTCTCTGAAGTAGGCAAACTTTGTCCTTCCTAGAGCTTAGTAAGGATGTCTGCCACCTGTTCTCTTGTCGGAGTGTACTGTAATTGTACATCTTCCCGCTGGACATAGTCTCTGATGAAATGATACTTGATGTCAATGTGCTTCAACCGATCATGGAACATAGGATTTTTAGAGAGCTTGATGCAACTCTGATTATCACATAGAATGCTGGTTGCTTCCATCTTTTCCTTGAGTAGATTCACAAGCAGCTTCCTAAGCCATATGGCTTCGCACGAAGCAGTGCTTGTAGCCATATATTCTCGCCGCTTGAGCTTCGTAGCCACATATCAACACTCATTTCCCCGCACCAAGATTTCATTCCCGATCCCACTGATAAACAATACCCACCTCCATATTAGTACTTTTCCAATATACCGGGTTTCCCTGCCCAATTTTCATCAAGGAACCCACCCAATCTAATGTCATTGCCTCGGGTGTATCTCAATCCAAGCTCAACTGTTCCCTGCAAATACCTGAGAACATGCTTGGCTGCTTCCCAATGTGCCCTCCTCGGTTCCACCATGAACTGACTGAGGGTGTTGACAGCATAACAAATGTCTAGCCTAGAGTTGACCAAATACATCAGGGACGCTATGAGTTGCCTATACAAGGGAGGATCAGCCTAATCATCTTCATATTTATCAATTTTCTTCTAGTTGGTGATCATTGGTGTAGCCATGGGTATACAGTCCTCCATCTTGAACCTCTTCAAGATTTCTGTAACATATCTCCCTTGACCAAGGAAGATCTCACCCTTCTACTGCCAAACTTCCAACCCTAGAAAATAATGCATCAGCCCCAGATCCTTCATGTCGAATTTTGCAACTAAATTCTCCTTGCGTTCCTTGACGAGCCTAGATGATCATGTCAGGAATAGATCATCTACGTACAGTAACAGTATCAAAGTCTCATCCCCTACTCTCAGATAGTAGAGATTGGGATCTGCGTCACTTTTGACGAATCCTATCTTCTGCAAGTAGCTATCAATTCCACCATACCAAGCTCTAGGGGCTTGCTTAAGTCCATACAGGCTTTCTTAAGCTTACACACGAGTTTTCTGCTCATGCATCTCAAAGCCCTTTGGTTGTTCGATATGTACTTATTATTCTATCACCCCATTCAAGAACGTTGTCTTGACGTCCATCTGGTAAATCTCCCATCCCATTTGCACAGCAATGGATATCATGGATCTTAAAGAAGTATATCTGGCGACTGGGGCAAAGGTCTCTTCATAATCTATCCCTTCCTTATGAGCATACCCCTTTGCCACAAACCTGGCTTTGAATTTTTCTACGCTTCCATCTATAGCATATTTGATCTTGTATATCCATCTCAAACCCACAAATAATCTGTTCTAAGGCCTAGGAACCACCTCCCAGAAATCATTTTGTTGAGATTTTGGGGTAGCATCAGATGTGCTCTAGCTCTGAAATTTTGTGGAGGAGCTGGAGTACATGAGATATCCAATACCCATAAAGCATTTGGAGAAATTCCATTTGGCTTGATAGTTATTCAAATAATTAATCTTTTTAATTAAGGACCCTAAGTCTAACTTAGGAAAATTAAAAGATTAAAGTGAATTAAATTAAACATGTGATGAGAATGTTCTAAGTGACATGGATCAAGCAGCTTCTAATCTTAGTCGTTGATTAGAGATTAGATCACAGCCGCTGGTTTAACAACGAGAAAAGTATAGGAGAAGGGTTTGGGGTTAGTTGGAGAAAACACATGATAGCGGATGCACTGAGCTAAGTCAAAATTCCAGGGCAGGGTTTGCTAAGAATTTCGAAGTGAGTTTGCAGTGCAGTGAGGGGCAGAGATTTGCAAGGGATGATCTGATCCAAGGCCAAGAATACAACAGTGGCAGAGAGGTAGCGCAGAGCCAGCCAGAGATACGTAGTTCAGCCAGAGCCACGCAAAAGGCAACGCAGAGGCTGCAGCAACCCTTCAGGGGTGACGCAGGCCCAGCCAGGGCAGCGCAAGGGAAGCGTACACCCAGAGAGGCTGACACAGGCCCATCCAGGGCAGTGCAAAGGCTGACGTAGAGGATTGAAGGACAACGTTGGGGTTTTCGGTGGGCCAGAAAGGGCTTGAGTTCTGTAAATCCCATTTAAGGGTGTGAATTAGCCATATTTTTTGTCTCCAAGTGAAAGAGGTACTACTTCCGTGTAGTTTCTCTGTAGGGCGAACCATTTTGGTGCCCGAATATTGTTGTATTTAGATTTTGCATAATAATAAAACCCTCTAGAGCTAGTTGCACCGGTTTTCCTGCATTAGGTTTTTTCGGGGACATTTGTCCAAAAAATCTATGTGTCACTTTGTCATGTGTGGGTGATGTTAAGTAAATGATATGTAAATGTGTAAGTTGCAGTTGTGTTTACTTTGCTGATTTTACTGGCTTATTCAAAAAAATAACTTATAATTTAAATCAAGTAGGAAAAGTAAATCAAGACACTACATTAGGATTTCTGTTTAGAAATTTTCACATGGTATCAGAACATTGCAGTTCAAGATAAATCACCAGCAAAGCAGCTGAAGAATTTTTGCTGCAGTAAGGGCAGTTGAAGCAACTTAGACAAGAGAAGGCAGCACAACATCAAGAGGGATGTAGACCTGTACTGGAGGGACGTACAGCCGCCTTCTCACATATGCCGACGTTGCACCACAAGGGTGACGTAGAGCTGCACCATTGCTTTACGCAGTGGTTTGACACAACACCGCAAGGGTGACACAAGCAAGAAACTTTAAATACACCGAGGTGATGCAAAGGTGGGCTGCATTCCCAGCTGCAGACATACCCGGCTTGCAAGCACGCTAAGAAGTTTGTCGCATGGGAAGGCTGGCATGCTTCCAATATTCAAGTTCTGGTGTGGCACAGTTCCCATTTGAGAGAACATTGCCTAGCCAAGTTGAGGAGAGGAGGAGAACAACCACAAAGCAGATTTTTGCCAAAGAAATCTAAGGATCGATCGAGGGTGATTGAAGAGGGTTGATTCAAGTGATTTCGTAGATTTCCAGGAGGGAAATCAGTTGTCAGAGGGAGCAGTTACTATAGAGGGTGCCTTTTCGCCAAGGACCCTAGATCCGGGCTTCCGTTGAGAGTAGCAACAACAACAGGGAGAAGAGTATCTGTTTCGACAAATTGTTTTGAGCTAGATGGTGCTATACAGAGTGTGTGATTAGGATAGGTTGGACGGCCTGCCCAACTTTGCTATCTGGAAGGCCAGAATCCTGACGGTCCTGGAGGCATATGCATTATGGGAGCATGCAGAGAATGTCTTGGCTACACCAACCAATGTTGCTCTTCTCATGAAGCATGTTGAGATTCAAAAATATGATGAGCTTAGTGAAAAGAGTCGCCTTCACTAAGTGGGCCCGCAGGCTATTTTTGGCACAAGTCTATTTTTAGACATGGTGATCATATTTCAGAAGTTGCAGGATGCTATTTGTGGATGGTTGATCAAGTTGGAAAAATAGATGAAATTCTATTTTTAGAATATTGGGCGAAGTCTATTTATAGATCGTCGATCTAAAAATAAATGCATGTCGATTATTATTAGCTCTTAATAATAATCAGACACTGAACAACAACTTATTCTCTTAGATCACTTTATTTTAGTGAACATATTTGGCAAATCAGTGGGCTGAAGGAATTACACAATTCCTAGGGTTTACTGGTGGTTCATGTATGGAGGACTCAGTTAGAACTGAAGTGGCAAAGTTATGACAAAGTTGGAAGAGTAGTTCATGGAGTTGTATTTAGTCAACCTGCTTATTGGAGAAACTCAATGGAAATAGCCGTATCTATTCTAACTAAATGATACACTAGTGAGAGTGGAGTGAATTAATTAGTTAATTAATTCACAAATAATAACTCACTAATCAACTAAACAAATACAGCAGTTAACTACTATGCATGTCAGTTCCAGTGGAATCACAGTGGAGAGATAGGTGAAAGGGTGAGATGGAATATCCGTTGTGACTATAGTGATGCATTGATTGCATCACACACATATTAGAGTTGCCAATGAGGATTGCGCAGTCAAGGAAAGGCCAATTCGAATTCATTCAGGGGTCTTCTTCAGTAGCGATTGCGCAGTGGAGGCAGGCTATCAGGTGGCAAGAAATCAGTGCATGGATTTGCAGATTTCTTCATGTTAGTGTGTGACAATTGATTATACTGAGAGCTTGATGTACTAAGCTTTGTATGAGATTGTTACATGATCTCCATGATACATAATATATGATAGTTGGGGTTTCCAGGTTTAGGCTTTCCCATTAAACAACTATGTTATGTGCGATTGTTTTTATTACTTCAAGTGTTTTGCACTGAGTTTATCTTTTATAATTTCGCAAAAGATTAACAAGTGGAAGGATTCCGTATTTAGAAAGAAGATAAATATTGTTAGATCAGAGAATCTGGATATATACATGCATATGTTATATAATTTATACATGGTAACAGAGAAGTGTTAATTCTTGAAGATTGTAATTGTGAAGAATTGTTGAGTATGTGCTGGTGGACAATTCGAATTTGCTTCATAAAATTCTTGGTGCAACAATTGAGTATACATTGATATGTCTTTCAATGGGTTGCAATTGGAGTATGCCCTTGAGGGCAGCTCGAATTACATAGCTTAGAAGGATAAGATGGAGGCAGCGCTGGAAGATAATGGACTGAAGGAGTTCATCGATAGCGATGCTCCTAAGCCAGGTTCTAGTGATGCTACATTACTTGACACTTGGCAAAAGAAGGTAGCAAAGACAAGAAGAATTCTATTGGAAGGTGTGAAGGACCATATTGTGTCCAACCTTCATAGGAAAGACACTCCATTTGCGATGTGGAAGGCTTTGACATATTTTTTCCAAAGCAATAGTGACCAAAGGAAGTTGGCACTGAAAGATAAGCTCAGAAAAATAAAAATTGAGAAGGGCGATAGTATTCCAAAATATCTCACAAATTTTGTCCACTATAGGGATGAACTGGGAAGTGTGGGGATTACTGTTGATGATTATGACTTGGTGAGCTTGGGTCTCCTTGGGCTTCTGAATATTTGGCATAGCTACGAGGGCTTTGTCAATGGATGAGAGAAACTACCAGGTTAGGAGCGACTTTGGTTGGATCTTGTGCAGGAGGAGATAAGGCAAAGTACTGTGGTAATTTATTCATAGAATAATGAAGATGAAGAGAATTGTTCGCTACTAAAGCAAGGAAAGGGAAGGGGAATAATTCCTTCAAAACTGGAGGCTAAGGGCAAAGCAGCTGGGATTTGTCCAAAGTGAAGTGTTTTCACTGTCACGAACATGGGCATTTCGCCACTAATTTCCCACAGAAGAAGAAGAACAAGAAGGCTGCTGGAGTTGCAGTGGGTGAGGCCTTAGCCTCGCACTCTGAACTTGATTTCTCTTTGATCGCATGCTTGGTTTCATGCTATATGGGATCAGTGTGGTATCTTGATAGTGGTGCGTCTTTCCATAGGACGGGAGACAAGGAGTTGTTTAGTGAATTGGAGGAGAAGGACCTTCAAATGCATATAGAGATGGGCAACGATGGTCGATACAGTGCGACCAGCATTGGTACCATTACCTTTGAGAGGGAGTCAGGTAATCCATTTCTGTTGAAAGATGTTATGCATGTTACAGGTTTGAAGAAGAACTTGGTCTCGATCGTAATGTTGGAAGACAAAGGTTATGACATTGTTTTTAGTGAGGGAAAATCTTTCCTTCGACATAAAATAATGGGTAAAACCAAGAGGATAGGGATTCAAGCTAAGAATATCTACAAGCTAGAGGTAGATGGCTGCGCTGTAATGGTGGGAAAAGTAGAAGAAGTGGTGAGCCGGGATGAGGGCGAATTATGGCACAAGAGAGTGGGCCATATTCACCATGGTGCCTTGAAGATTTTGTAGTAGATTTCTACTGGACTTCCCAAGGGTACTCTTGCGCAGTTACATCAGTGCAAGGGATATACTCATCCGAGTTGTGAATACCATCTTCTGCGAGTGTAATATTCCAAAAAATTAGCCTCCAAGATAAATGGAATATTATAGTTGTTTTATCACTAGACCAGTAAATAAATGGGTGGGGAGGCCCATAACTCTCTTGAGCGGCAATAAAAACACTTCAAGTGTGAAAGGAGACCCTTGTAGCAGCTAAATAAAGCTCCTCCAAGTGTGAACAGGTTTTGGGTCATGTTGATTCAGTCAACTTTGACCAAGTCAACAACGCTGATAAGGAGGAGTGGAGATCAATTAGAGAATAACGCAGTTTTGGAGGGAGATGGATCTGATGGAGGAAATGACCTAATTGAGTGGGGCCAAGGGCAAGCAAGCTCACATTCTATTTAAGAAAGAGGATGGCAGCCATTTGAGTTTATGTTTTTAGATTATTTTGAGATTGGTTTGCTTAGACTATTGCTTCCTCTTGCTGTTTAGCAGGGTAGTTGTGCTGTTTAGCATCGGGTGTTCCCGAGCGGGAATCCCACCTCTTTCCTTGAGGAGCCCATTTGAAGAGTATTGTATTCATTTCCGCATTCAATTTTTTTAGGCCAAGCTACAACTTCTTTATCAATGCAGTTTCTGCAGGTTATTGTGCTGTGTTGCAGGGTGCAGCAGTGGAGGGGTTAGAACCCCACTTTCTGAGCTATTTTCTCATAGGAGGAAGGTTTCCTTCTCTTGGGAGATCTATTTGGAGAGTTCTTGGGCACATTTCAGATCCTTGGCATCAGACCATACATTTCCCATCATTCCCAACGTTGTTCCAGCTAGGGAATGCGTTATTTTTGAAGGCAGCTTCAATAGATGTTCTGGTGGTTCCTTTGCAGTGTTTCCTTGTGATTGAGGGGTTCATCCTTTCATGTGAGGAGATATTTGAGGGGGTTTACTTCAGATATATCATACTTCAGCCTTCTACACTCTTGTTCTTCAGTTTGCAGTGTATCTTCAGCCATTGGGCTTTATATCCCATCTTGTATAGAGTGTATTTTTGAAAACCCCTTTCCGGGTTCTTTGTAGGAGTTGATATTGAGCATATATATGTATTGAGCATATATTTTGAGCCCTATAACAACCCTACATATTTTGTACATCATTTTTCTGTAGCAGTGTGTTTTTAACTGCGCTGTAGCAGTCTCCGACATTCTTGTATTGTGACAACAGTTCATTTGTAGAGTGATTTCTTATGGGAGGTTTGTTACTTCATGGTATATGATCAATGCCTCATTGTTATATATGGATTTGATGATATAATACATGGATTAATGTCTCCATTTTGATATCCCATGTTTATGAGTTGAGTTACACTGCTCTTTCATTATTATGTCCATGGATTGTTGTAGCTCCAATTTCGGAATATCTTAAGATATTCCCATTATTGTAGATTTTCCCTATTTTTGGATACTACAATGGTATCAGAGCATAATCTTGGCTCAGCCCATGGATCTCAACCATTCTGCTATCAAGAGGAGAAGGAGAAGAAGAGATGTATAGAAGGCACAAAGAGAAGACTCCATTATTTGGAGAAATGAAGGAAGAGAGGATCTCCCAACTTCTTTTCCAAACTATGAAAATTATCAAAGAAGATCTCAAGGAGATGAAAAGGGAGGAGTGTAGAAAAATTCCAAGAGGGTTTGAAGGTGAAGCAAGCCCTAGTTATTCATATGATAGGTGTGAGAATTCATCCACACATTCATATCCATAGCGTAGTTATTTTCCCACATTCACTGCAAGAAGGATGGAGGAAGAAGATGCACCAAGGGAGGAGACCTTGAGTGACTATCTTCAGGAGTATGAGTCTCAATCATAGAGATTCAAAGAGCACTTGGACTTCCAAGGGTTTCGCAAACTCAAGGAAGATAGAAGATCCAACAATAGAAGAAAGGGAGGTAGAATATTTCTATCTAACTTTGATGGATCAGCAAAGTGCACAGCCAAAGCTTGGGTGGAGGAGCTAGATTCCTATTTCCAACTACCCCAAGTTTCGGAAAAGAAGGCCATTCGAGTAGTAGTGCTGCACCTCAAAGGTATGGCCCATGATTGGTGGTTTTACAGTTCTACTTCATTTTATCATGTAAATGTAAACACTTATGCAGGGTTCACTAAGAAATTAGTGAGGATATTTGATCTTAAGCATTGTAAAACATCTCTTGTTGAACCCAAAAAATCAAAACCTTTGCATGAGTTGGAGAGATTTATTTTGCCAACTCCACTCCATAATTTTGTTGAAGGGGATAGAAAAATGCATGATACTTTGCCAAGGGAAAGATACCCTCTTCTTGAAGAGCCCTCTTTTATAGATGAATACATGGAGGTTCCTCCTTCAAGGGAAGACCAAGATCAAGGGTCTCTCATTGATGATGAGGCATTCTCACATATTGATGAAGAGGATGAGCAAAGAAGAGCTAACAACGCTGTACCATTGGGAGAAGATCCATCACCACATGGAGATGGGAAGGGAGCCATTGTTCCCATGGAAGGAGCCCTTGTGTCTTTGCAAGGAGTTCCAAATGATCCAACATGTGGGAACCAAACCACAATTCCGGAGTAGCGTGCATCTTTTATTTTGGGTTGTGAATCTTGGCAGATGGAAGGAGAAGAAAACAAGGATCAACATCAAGGGATGATGAGCATTCACCCTTATCTATTTTAGGAGGTTTCTACACAAAATAAGGAGATAGTATTGCGTAGTGAAGAGAGGGACAAATCAGTCCATTCATATGTACAGTCCACTTCAGATTTTGATGTCTCACTACATGGGGGCATTCCACCTAGGAGGCCACCAAATCTAGAGTTGGTGGGAGACATTTTTCCATTTAGTTCACCACTCTTAGTTTCTGGAGGGGTGAAGACTTTTTAGGATGACTTTGGCATAGGGGATGTCAAAGAAGTTGACAGCGGCATGTGGGGAGCTTCACATCTCAGATCTTTAGCGCTGTCTCTTAGGAGGGTTGATCCATATTGGAAATCTCAACGTTTGGTAGAGTACTCCAAGGATCTTGGTGCTTGCATGATACTTGATGACCCAGATGGAGATGAGAGGTACATGGTGGTTGGTGAGGTCATCTATTCTTATGGGAGAGTCTTCTTGACTAGAGCTTCTGAGCTCAAGAGGAAGCTACTTCACACAGCACATATGGACTTTCTTTCCATGCACCTTGATGCATTTCATTCATTGATGGAGGAGTTCACTTGGGAGGGCATCCAACAGGATATACATCCGCATATGGAGAGATGCATAGGCCAAATGGTGATGGAGAGGTTGGCATAGCCACTTCCCTACTCATTGAGAGTGGGGGAGAATTTCCAGTTGAGCCATTTCAGCTCAAGGACCAAAGTACATGGTGGTGGAGGTACAATTTTGCATTATAATTTGTACTTATTTCCTTTTTATGGGCAACATGTTGTATTGAGAAGGGTAGACCTTGGCAGTTTGACAGAGCAGCAGTGCATGATGGCAAGAAGAACACTTACAAGTTCTTCAAGGATGGGGTACATCATACATTGATACCCATGGAAGAAGGAGAGCCATCAAGCAGAGTGATTGATCCAAAGACCTTGTTGCTGAGTGGGAAGGAATATCTACAATAGATAGAAGAAGAAGAGGTAAGTTTTTCTTTAGTTTGCAAACCTAAGGTAGTTCTTACTTCTACAAAGATTTCTGATTTGCCAATAGAAATACAAGAGATGTTAGAAAATTATTGTGACATTGTTGTGGATGATTTACTTGATGAGCTGCCACCTATAAGAAAGATCAGCCATCAGATAGATTTTATCCCTGGTTCAAATCTGCCAAATAAGGCAGCCTACAAAATGACTCCCATAGAAAATGAGGAAATCAGGAGACAAGTACAGGAATTGGTGGACAAGGGACTGATCAGAGAAAGTTTGAGTCCATGTGCAGTACCAGCAGTATTGAGCCCAAAGAAAGATGGAGGCTAGAGGATGTGTACTAATTCCAGAGCAATCAATAAAATAAAAATCAGGTATAGATTCCCTTTGCCCAGAGTAGAGGATTTAATGGATTGTTTGAGTGGTGCTAAATATTTTTCAAAGATAGATTTAAAAAGTGGATATCATCATATTAGAATAAGAGAGGGTGATGAGTGGAAAACTGCCTTTAAAACGAATGAAGGATTGTATGAATGGATGGTAATGCCTTTTGGGTTGTCAAATGCACCTAGCACTTTCATGAGACTTATGAATGAAGTATTGAAATAATTCATTGGTAAATTTGTGATAGTGTATCTGGATGATATATTAGTTTTCAGCAAAACCAAAGAAGAACATTTAAGGCATCTTAATTATGTCTTGAAGAAGTTGCACCAAGAGAAACTGCTGATAAACTTAAAGAAATGTTCATTCATGAAAGAAGAGTTGGTGTATTTGGGCTTTGTTGTTTCTGCAGAAGGATTGAAGATGGACCTAGAAAAGGTTAAGGCAATTGTGGAGTGGCCTTCACCCAGAAATGTTTTTGAGGTAAGAAGTTTCCATGGACTTGCCAGTTTTTACAGGAAATTTATAAGAAACTTCAGTAAGATTAATGCACCCATCATTGAGACAATAAGAAAGAGAAAACAACCATTTAAATGGACTGCTGAAGCAGAGAAAAACTTTAAACTTTTGAAGCAAAAGATAACTGAAAAGCCTGTGTTGATTCTACCTGATTTTACTAAACCATTTCAAGTGAAGTGTGATGCCAGTGGAGAAGCCATTGGAGTTGTGCTGAGTCAGGATGATAGGCCTGTAGCCTATTTCAATGAAAAGCTTAATGACACCAGAAGGAAGTATTCCTCTTATGAGAAGGAATTCTATGCAGTTGTTCAGGCACTGAAAAAGTGGAGGCATTATTTGATGTCCAAAGAATTTGTATTATACTCTGATAATCATGCTTTGCAGTACATTGTACAGCAGCCCAAGTTGAATCATAAGCATGCCAAATGGGTTGAGTATCTCCAAGGTTTTAACTTTGTTTTGAAACATATAAGTGGCCAAGAAAATAAAGTAGTTGATGCTTTGAGTAGGAGGCACATGCTTGTTCAAGAAACCAATTTTGAAGTTGTAGGATTTGATTTTCTCAAGGAATTGTATAGAACAGATTCAGATTTTAAGGAAGCTTTTGAGGCATGTTGTAACCCTGTTCTAACAGATAGAAGCCAGTGGCTGGATTATTTCTTGCAGGAGGGCTTACTATTCAGAAGAAACCAACTGTGTGTACCAAAATGTTCCATGAGAGAAAACTTGATCAAGGAGAAGCATAGTGGTGGACTTGCTGGACACTTTGGTACTGATAAAACTCATGAGCAGCTGAGTCACTTCTATTATTGGCCCAAGATGAGAGCAGAAGTGGACAAGTTTGTGAAACATTGCAAAATCTGTCAATATGCCAAAGGAAGGAGCCAGAATGCAGGATTGTATACTCCCTTGCCTATTCCAGACAGGCCTTGGGACATGGTGAGTATGGATTTTGTTCTATTATTGCACAAGACTCATAGAGGGAATGATGCAGTCTTTTTTGTAGTAGATAGATTTTCCAAAATGGCACATTTTATTCCGTGTTACAAAACTAGTGATGCCACCCATGTTGCTAACTTGTTTTTCAAACAATTTGTTAGATTGCATGGGTTTCCCAAGAGTATTGTTTCAGACCGAGACACCAGATTTGTGGGCCATTTTTGCAGGACACTGTGGAAGAAACTTGGTACCAAACTGAGTTTCAGCTCAGCTTATCATCCCCAGACTGATGGACAAACTGAGGTAGTGAATAGGAGTCTGGGAAATTTGTTGAGAAGTCTTGCAGGAGAGCATCCCAAGCAGTGGGATCATATTTTTCCCCAGGCAGAATATGCATATAATGACTCACCAAACATAAGCACATGGCAAAGTCCATTCCATATTGTCTATGGAATGCACCCCAGAGGAATATCAGAGTTAAGAAATCTGGGAAAGGCAAAGCTGAGAAGTGCTAAAGGTGAGGAATCTGCTTTAGAGATCCAAGCAATACATGAACAAGTGAAACAACAACTACAAGGCAGCAGCATCAAATACAAAGGCAGAGTAGACTTGAGCAGAAAAGAAGTCCATTTTGAAGTAGGAGATCTGGTTTTGGCACACTTGAGAAAGGAGAGATTCCCAAAGAAGCAGTATAACAAACTGAAGTTCAAAAAGATTGGGCCATGCAAGATACTTAGAAAGTTTTCTGCAAATGCTTATGAGATTGAATTGCCACCTGATGTTGGAATATCTCCCATTTTTAATGTTGCATATTTGTACAAGTATGAAGATGATGGTGCAGAAGAAATATCAGCAGACAAGGGATAGATTGAGTGGAAAGAGCAGCTACCTCCAGCGCAACCAATGCAA
The DNA here is from genome assembly GCA_034641835.2 of Pinus albicaulis. Classification (NCBI taxonomy): domain Eukaryota; kingdom Viridiplantae; phylum Streptophyta; class Pinopsida; order Pinales; family Pinaceae; genus Pinus; species Pinus albicaulis. The sequence continues at coordinate 8,231 of JAXQQM020079089.1, read as the reverse complement.
CCAGAGAAGATATTGGACAAAAGAGTGTTCAAGAAGACCAGAGGACAAGAGTACTTTCAGTACTTAATCAAATGGAAGGACAAGCCAGAGGAAGATGCCACTTGGATGACTGAAGGAATGTTGCAGAAGATAGGCAGATCAGTGGAAGAGCTAATGGATAGGAGTCCATGAAGAAAATTGCCCTCGGGAGTCTGATGCAGGGGCATTAGACACTAGCCAGCAATGTAGGAGGTTTTGTCCACATGTTGTGGCTAGGAGGGTTCAAAATCACTTGAAATTGTAACAGCAAGGTGTCAACACCTTAGCTGTCTGTCACTTTTAGGAAAGTTAGAGTCAGTAGAAGTCGAATAGTTTAGTTCAGTCCATCTGTCATGTCTAAGTTATTCGAATCAATTGTAATTAGGATTTTGATTTACCAATAACGGTCCTCACAGAGGAACCGAAGAGACATATATTGATGTATAAATGTAACTCCCGGATGCATTGAAGGGAGGAGATTTTCATAGTAAATTTGTGTGTTAAGCTTTTTGTTTTAGTTGAATAAAAGCCAACATTTTATTGATTCCCTGTGTGTGGTCGAATTAATCTCTGTGCGAATTTTTTTGGTCCCTAGCATATTGAATCCCCAGTCCTGTGATTAATTAAATGAAGAGAATTGTTGTGTAATCTCCAAGAATCCCTGTCTATGGTAGATTGTTGGGTTCCCTTGAATCGTCGAAACACATTACGTAAGAGACCGTGAATGATACATTAACCCACCGTCATGACACTGTAGATGTCAATCTTGGAGAGCATAACCAGTAGGAGTTATTTGCCTATAGAACTGTGGATTCTGGTTGTATTGAAAGAAACCCTATATAAAGGAATTAGACCTGTTTTGTCGTTAACTGATAGTTCCTGTCCCGAGGTTAGACCGTGAGTTGAGAACTGGAGCGAATCGAAAGGATAGCATAACCCCGACGTAACCCTTGGTCAATCACTGTTCAAAGGTTGGAAGTGGTTTTGATCGCACCACCTTTGCGGGACGAGCGGTATTCACAAAATCGAAGCGATTCCATAGACTAGAGGACACGTGGAATACGACGGGTTTCCAAAACCGCCCTCATTGCATGCTAACGATCGACATCAGAGCCCCCGCGATATTGAGGTATACCGTTCGATCTGGAGACTGATCATCTAACGGAGATCGCATTCGGAAGTAGCCCGGAGGTTAACCAAGGTATAGTTGTGTGTATTTAATGGAATTTCCGCCGATCGTATGTGTGTGTCTGGCCTAAAGTATATTAAAGTGTTTCTTCGCAAATATTGTCAGGTTATTAATATAAGTCAGAGGAATTAAGGTTCGGGGATCTAATTAAATTTTTCAAAGTTCGCTGAATATATTTATTTGTCAATTTATTTGAAATTGATAAATAAAATTACAAGAAAGTTGCGGAAGAACACGTGGAGGTGATCTGAGTTAATTGAGTGCAATGATGACAGAGCTACGATAGTAGACTAGCTCTCCTTAGGGGGCCGACTTTCAGTTTTGTTGCTGTCATTCATTTTTTCATGGGAGGAGACCTTTGAGGGGGTCTACTTCAGATATATCATACTTCAGCCTTCTACACTCTTGTTCTTCAGTTTGCAGTGTATCTTCAGCCATTGGGCTTTAGATCCCATCTTGTAGAGTGTATTTCTGAAAACCCCTTTCCGGGTTCCTTGTAGGAGTTGATATTGAGCATAGATCTGTATTGAGCATATCTTTTGAGGCTTATAACAGCCCTACATATTTTGTACATCATTTTGCTATAGCAGTGTGTTTTTAACTGCGCTGTAGCAGTCTCCGGCATTCTTGTATTGTGACAGCAGTTCATTTGTAGAGTGATTTTTTATGGGAGGCTTGTTCCTTCATGGTATGTGATCAATGCCTCATTGTTATGTATGGATTTGCTGATATAATACATGGATGAATGTCTCCATTTTGGTCTCCCATGTTTTTGAGTTGAGTTACACTGCTACTTTCAGTTTTATGTTCATGTATTGTTGGATCTCCAATCTTGGGATATTATAAGGTATTCCCAATATTGCTGATTTTTCCTATTTTGAGATATTACAATGAGAAGGAGAACCGTGCTTCGGTGATCCTGGAGAGAATTCACACAAACGTGTGTGGACCTTTCTTGGTTGCTTCAATAGAAAAACACAGGTATTATGTTATATTTATTGATGACTATTCTAATAGATGTTGGATCTTCTTCATGCAGAAGAAGAGCGAAACATTCTCAAAGTTCTGTGAGTTTAAAGCATTGGTGGAGAAGGAGTCGGGGAAGCAAGTGAAGGCTCTACGGAGCAATAATGGTGGTGAATATATCTCGAACAAATTCAAAGTCTTCTATAGCAAAGAAGGAATTTGAAGAGAACTCATAGCACCTCATAACCCACAGCAGAATGGGGTTGTGGAGAGGAAGAACAGAACAATTGTGCGTGTTGCACGAGCTATGCTGCATGACCAGGGCCTACCGATGCACTTGTGGGCAGAAGCATGCAACACTATGGTTTATGTGCAAAACCGTTGTCCTCATAGAGTACTTGGCATGAGTACACCTGAAGAAGCTTTTACTGGTAAGAAGCCTGATATTTCTCATTTGAAGATTTTTGGCTCACCTGTTTACATTCATGTGACGAAGGACGCCAGGAAGAAGCTGGAGCCGACTGCAAAAGTTGGGATATTTGTGGGGTACACAGAAACACCCCATAATTATCGTGTGTATTTTCCAGACAGTCGGATGACTGTGGTGCGACGAGATATAAAATTCAATGAGGTGAAAGCCATGAAGTTGTCGCTTGAGAGGGAGCTACACTTGCATGCAGAGGAGGAACTTCTTGTTCCCAAAGATGAGCCTCTGGATGTGGATCAGCCACAGGAGGAGATTCATGTAGTGGAGGATTCCACCCATGCAGCACCAAACATCGAGAGCAGTAGAAATCATACATAGTGAGAGGCGAAGCTTGATGTGGCACAAAATGTAGAGTCCCACACATCACATCGCAGGAGACGTCACTGTGGGTTACTAGATACATGGCTCTTTTGGCTTGAAGTGTATCATAACGAGCCATCTTCTTCCCGAAACGGTCACGAGGGAGCCCACATGGGTAGATGCCATGGTGGAGGAGTATGACTCCATTGTCAGAAACAACGCTTGGGAGATTGTTCCAAGGCCGATGGGTAAATCAGTGGTAGATTCAAAATGGATCTACAATGTAAAGCAAGCTGCTGATGGGAGTGTCGAGAAGTGTAAGGCAAGATTTTTTGTCTAGGGCTTCTCACAAATCAAAGGGATTGATTATGAATAAACCTTTGCACCTGTCACACGGTATTATTCCATATGGACCATCCTTTCTCTATCAGCGCAGATGGGTTGGCATATTCATCAGATGGATGTGAAGACTACGTTCCTTAATGGGATCATTAAGGAAGAGGTGTACATTAAGCAGCCTGCAGGATTTGAGATCTTCAGCAGTGAGTCGCATGTGTGCAGACTCAAAAGAGCAATGTATGGGCTAAAGCAAGCACCATGTGCTTGGTACACATGGATCAACAGCTATTTCACTAGACTTAGCTTCACCAAGAGTGAGGCGGATGCAAACCTGTACCAAATTGTGGTGGAGGGTAAGCTTTTAATCATTGTTCTTTATGTTGATGATTTAATACTAACGAGTGATGAGCAGTTGATACACTCATGCAAGGCAGATCTTGCAAAGGAGTTTGAGATGAATGATTTGGGCCTCCTTCATTATTTCCTTGGATTGGAAATATGGCAGTGGGAAGGTGAACTGTTTGTGTCTCAAGGCAAGTATGCTCGGGAGATACTTGAGAAGTTTCACATGCAAGGCTGCAAGCCTATCGACACTCCTCTTCCAGGAAATTGGAGGAAAGAGGATGCTACATCGGCAGAGGTAGTGGATGCCACTGTTTATCGACAGTTGGTGGGTTCGCTCATGTATTTAGTTAATACAAGACTGGACATATGCTATGCGGTGAACTAGCTTTCACAAGCGATGGTTAAGCCTACCAAGCTCTTTTGGAAGGCAGGAAAGCATGTCCTGAGATATCTCAGGGGCACATCTGAGTATGGTTTATGGTACAGACAGACAGATGAGGTGAAGTTGCATGGATTCACGGATGCAGATTGGGTAGGCAGCCCAACAGACAGAAAGAGCACATCAGGAGGGATTTTCAGTATTGGATCTACGACAGTTTCTTGGTGCAGCAGGAAATAAAGATCTGTGGCACTCAGTTCAACGGAAGCAGAATACATGCCAGCAAGTCAAGCTGCATGTGAGGCTATTTGGATGAGGAAGATCTGACGATTTCTTCGATTCATTCCGATCTACGGTGATACACTGTGATAATCAGAGTTGCATTAAACTCTCAATTAATCATGTGTTTCATGATATATCTAAACATATTGATATCTAGTATCATCATATCAAAGATTGTGTGCAGCGGAAGATCATGTTGCTTCAGTACATTCCTACAAAAGAACAGGATGCATATATTCTGACAAAAGCGCTCACCAGGAGCAAATTCGAAAACTATAGAGGTAGGATCAGGGTGAAGGATAATCCCTATCTTGTTGAGAGGGAGTGTTGAGATTCAACAAGATGATGAAGCTTAGTGAAAATCAGTCACCTTCACTAAGTGGGCCTGCAGGCTATTTTTAGGTGTAAGTCTATTTTTAGACTATGTCTATTTTTAGACATGGTGATCATATTTCAGAAGTTGCAGGATGCTATTTGTGGATGGTTGGTCAAGTTGGAAAAATAGATGAAATTATTTTTTTAGAATATTGGGCGAAGTCTATTTATAGATCATCGATCTAAAAATAGATGTGTCGATTATTATTAGCCCTTAATAATAATCAGACTCTAAATATCAACTTATTCTCTTGGAGCACTTTATTTCAGTATACAGATTTGGAAAATCAGTGGGCTGAAGGAATTACGTAATTCCTAGGGTTTACTGGTGGTTCATGCATGGAGGACTCAGTTAGAACTAAAGTGGCAAAGTTATGACAGAGTTGGAAGAGTAGTTCATGGAGTTGTTATTCAGTTTAACTCAGTTAATGGAGTTAAACTCAGTTGAGCTAGTTGTATCTAGTCTAACTGAATGATACACTATTGAGAGTGGAGTGAATTAATTAGTTAATTAATTCACAAATAATAACTCGTGTCAACTAAACAAATACAACGGGTCTTTACGGTGCATGTCGGTTCAGTGGAGACCCGGTGGAGAGATAGGTGAAAGGGTGAGATGGAATATACGTTGTGTGACTATAGGTGCGTCCAAGGCAAGACCAATTGAATTCATTCGGGGGTCTTCTTCAACATGGATTGCACAATGGAGGAAGGCTATCGAGGTGGCAAGAAATCGGTTCATGGATTTGCAGTTTCTTCTTGTTAGTGTGTAATGATTGATTATGCGAGAGATTGATGTACTAAGCTTTGTATGAGATTGTTACATGATCTCCATTATACATAATATATGATATTTGGGGTTTTTCAGCTTTAGGCTTTCCCGTTAAACAACTATGTTATGTGCGATTATTTTTATTGCTTCATGTGTTTGCAATTGAGTTTAAATTTCTGCAAAAGATTAACAGTGGAAGGATTATGTATTTAGCAAGAAGATAAGATATTGTTAGATCAGGAGAATCTGGATATATAATGCATATGTTATATAATTTATACAGAATAATGAAGCAGAGGTGCATGCTAAGCGCTTCATCATGGATGGGGTCAAGGATCATGTGGTCGCACACATAAACCGAGAAGAAGATGGCTAATGCCATGTGGACTGCATTAACCACAATGTATCAAGGGAAATCTATCCAGAAGAAGATGCTTCTGAAGAACTAGATGAGGTTATTTGTAATGAATAAGGGAGAGGAAATTGATCCTTTCCTCTTCAAGTTGCAGCCGATCCGAGATCAGCTGATTTCCATGGGGGTTAAAGTGGAGGATGATGTCATGGTGAGGACTGCTTTAAATGTAGTCACAGATGAATGGGAAACGTTTGTCCAAAGCATCTTGGGCAGATAAGACCTTCCAAGCTAGGACGACATGTGGGCTATCCTCTGACAAGAGGAAATTCGCTAGATGACCAAGAGACAAGCCAGCACTGGATCCAACAAAGTGAAGGAGGAAGAGGAAGATGCAGCCCTTGCATCCAAGAAGCAGCAAGGGAAGAAGAAGAGGGATCTGTCCAAGATCCGATGCTTAGAGTGTGGTGAACTTGGACACTTCACCACCACTTGTCCTCTAAGGAAGAAGGACAAGGAAGATGAATCCAAGGATACGACAGCTAAATAAGACGATGGCTTTGATGATGATGTAGCCATGAGTGATCATGAACCTCGAGAGAAGAGGTGGGAAGATATTGATATGTAGAGCAACGACATATGGGTAGGCAGGATCCTTGAGTAGCCCAACTCTTGGATCACATACGTGCTTCGGGAGCCTTAAGACAGTAGTGGGGATGACTGGAGCAGTGGGTGCAGAGGATCACAGTGAACTAGAAGCGGTCTTTGGAACATGAAGAGATGAGCTTAACTGCGGTCACATTGGCGACGGCGGCCACAGTGATGGGACTTCAACAACGCAGAGGAGGCAGTGCTTATGCAATGCAGGGCAATATTAGAACAGTGGCTTTAAGAGGACATCGCGGAGCAGCAGCCAAGGGAGATTCAGTGATGAGATGCAGCCCAATTGACTTGTCTTTCAGTGATTGGGTGGGGGTCCTTCAGTTGCTTACTTCTCAGCAACTGAGTTGTAGTGTAGCAGTTGGCAGCACGATGCAACAATTTGAGAGGGAGCTGCAGTACAGATGTGGTAGTGACTGTGGCAGATTCATGGGCAGCAGTACATAGAGCAGCAACAGCGCAGTGATGGAGGGCAGTAGGCCAAGCATTAGCATGGGGATCGATGCCAGAGATTAGGGCAATGCTTCAGTGTCGAAGTATTGCTAGAGCTCACTCCTCACTAAGAGGGAGTGTTGAGATTTTGGGGTAGCATCGGATGTGCTCTAGCTCCGAAATTTTGTGGAGGAGCTGGAGTACATGAGATCTCCAAGACCTAGAAAGCATTTGGAGAAATTCCATCTGGTTTGATAGTTATTCAAATAATTAATCTTTTTAATTAAGGACCCTAAGTCTAACTTAGGAAAATTAAAAGATTAAAGTGAATTAAATTAAACATGTGATGAGAATGTTCTAAGTGACGTGGATCAAGCAACTTCTAATCTTAGTCGTTGATTAGAGATTAGATCACAGACGTTGGTTTGCCAACGAGAAAAGTGTAAGAGAAGGGCTTGGGGTCAATTGGAGAACACGCACATTGGCAGAGCACTGAAGCTAAGTCGAAATTCTAGGGTGGGGTTTGCTAAGAATTTCGAAGCGAGATTGCAGTGTAGTGAGGGGCAGAGATTGGCAAGGGATGATCTGATCTGAGGCCAAGAATACAACAACGACAAAGAGGCAGTGTACCCGGGGGCGGCGGGGCCCATCCAAGATGCACGGTCTAACGAGAACCATGCGGAAGCGGCGCGAGGCTAGCCGAGATACGGATTCGGCTAGAGCCATGCGAAGGTAGTGCGAGAGGTTACGGCAACGCCCTTGGCGGGGGTGATGCGGACGACGGCGACACGAGAGCGGCGTAAACCCGGAAGAGGATGACGCGAGGTCGGAATCTAACCTGAGCTGAGAGGGATAGTGATGGGATTTTTTGGTGGGCCACAAAGGGCGAAAAGGGCTCGAGTTTTGTAAATCTCGTTTGAGGGTGTGAATAATTCATATTTTCTGTCTTTGAGTGAAAGAGGTACTACTGCCATGTAATTTCTCTATAGGGCGAATCGTTTTGGTGCCTGGATATTGTTGTATTCAGATTCTGCATAATAATAAAACTCTCTAGAGCTAGCTGCATCGGTTTTCCCGCATTGGGTTTTTCTAGGGACATTTGTCCAAAAAATCTGTGTCACTTTGTCATGTGTGCGTGATGTTCAGTAAATTATCTGTAAATGTGTAGGTTGTAGTTGTGTTTACTTTGTTGATTTTACTAAATAATTTAGAAAATTAACTTGTAATTTAAATCAAGTAGGAAAAGTAAATCAAGACACTGCAGTAGGATTTATGTTTAGAAATTTTCACACATTTGTCATTATGGGCTTGTACCCTTCTACCATTGTGTAAACG